>OX103973.1:4034716-4110020 GCA_944470395.2 Schistosoma turkestanicum | reverse complement strand
CGATTGACTGAAGCCTTTCGTAGAATTGATCTTTAACGTCGTCATTGTAGTCATTGGTAGGTGCATACCATTGGATTACGTTCATTGTAATGTCCTCTGTCTATGTTTTGAAGGATGCTTTATTTATCCCGGGTCCATGAGATTCCCATCTTATCAGTTCCTTTTGTTCTTGTTTGGACATCATCAGTGCAACTCATTGTGTGTGAAGCATTTTCCTCTTCATGACCAGAGTATAACAGCAGTTCTCCTGAAGTTAGTCTCAGTTGTCCTACCTGTGTCCAATGCGTTTCACTGATGCCGAGCACCTCGAAGTTGTATCTTTTCATTTCTGCCGCAACTTGAAATAGTCTTCCAGTCTCCCACAATGTTCGAACGTTCCATGTACCTAAAAGAATGGTTGCTCTGGTTGTCAGAAGAGGCATCGGCTTTCATCACGCGACGTCATAATTCTTCTTGCAACTCCCAGGGCAGAGTTGAAATTGTTTGAATCTTTTTTCTAGTTAGCTTTTTTTGGTAAGTAATTTTTAGTTGGGATGAGGGTTGCCAACCACATGTCCAACCCCTCCTCCTTTATTCGGGCTTGGGACCGGCAGTAGCCCCGAAGGGTCTACAGGCGGAGTTACAAATTTAAATTAGTAGATTTAAAAACATTTGAAAATTAATTATTGACATTATTAGATTACAAAGAATACTTTTGAAATCTTATCACAATTGAATTCATTTATCTCATACATGAAGTATATTGACTTACAATAAATTGCGAAAAAGATTAGCTTAAGGATTATTCATAAATAAGAATTTGTTTACTATTGATTGATTATTGTATAGAGAGAGTGACCTATGGTACGTATATTAATTCCCTTTAATACTGAATTAATTCTGTCGATCAAAGTGCATCCGCATGCACTATGTTCAGCTGTAACTAGATCATTGGAAGTAATCGATAGAAAACGCTGTTTGACTTGTATTTGCATTCGATTTTGACACTCGACAACCATATATTTGTAATCTTAAAGGAACTGATGTTTCCTGATTCATTGGCTTCCTTGAAAAGTAGAATTATTGATTATTCATATTTTAGATAATAGTTATCATTGTTAAGTCACATATGTAGTACTATTAAAAGACAAGATAGACAGATAGATAGCTAGCCATTCTGTCTTACAACATAACATGTCATTAGTGTATACTCATACATTTGATTAATTTAGTGAAATTCATATTTTATTTATCCTGTTGTAAAAAAAAACTTCATTGAAATTTCTATATTTTACTGTGAACTTTGAACTTATTTTATTTAATGCTAAGGTCGAATTTCATTGGTTAAGATCTTTAACTGCCAAAAAAAATTCGAACAATTTTCACAACTGTTGTTTTTATCACACCATAAAAATCTGCTCATCTTCGTAAGACTACTTAAATGATGTGGATCCGCAAAGTAGAGAATGAATATCATTTATGATAGTGAATTCTCGCCTAATTTATGCCTGTAAAAATCCCTTTAAAAATCATAGGATATTCAAAGGTCACTAGCAACTGATCATAGATGCTTACAAAGTTTTGCTCATGTTTGTTGGAACCATTAAGAGATCTGGTTGGAAGTTAGTTGCAGGATACTGAATAAAGATGACTATTTGATTGTTAAGGTTGTTCATTTTCATCAACTTCAGCGGTTTGTAATATGTAATACACGTGAATAACCACTATCAACCTTGACAATCAATATTAGCTAGTGTAGTAACAGCAGGTTGAAAGAAGATTTTTTTAACATGTAACATTGCAGAGCAAAGTGAGAAGTCGGATGACACGTTTCCGTACTTAATGACAATGGTCTTTCTGCTTAGATCTTGAGTTTTAAAGCTTTCCAACATGTTTTTGTGTTCTTCTTTTTAGAAATTTAAAACAATTAGTCCCTTTTATAAATTTTGATAGAACAGTGAGAAGACGTAATTGATCTGAAAAATGTGATGTATTTGCGCTATACATTTCGAACAATCTGGTCACACATATTTACTTGTCAAGGCATTTTATATGAAGATGAATAAAAGGTCAATTAAATAAAAGTTCAAATAGACATAGGGTGATAATTGTAAATAAAGGAGAGAGAAAATTAACGTAATATGAAAAGAATAAGAAGGGGTAGGAAAATTGTCACATTACCCTAGGCTTAAAGATTACCAAGGTAAATTCAAGGTTATGACAAATTGTTTCTGCACACATAAGGGAGGTTTTAATTTTCTAATAGCCAAGGCCTCCATAAACCTCAAAATTCGTCCTTCAACATTTCTATACAATGTTTTGAAGGCTGTCTTGATGTCAATCTTATGCCCTGTCTCAATTATGTGTTTGGCGATCGATGAACATGGTTTTCTATTTCCAACGCTAATCGGCTCATCTGACGTTAACTGAAGCCACTTAGGTACATGTTCCGTAATCCTTGACTGCAAAGTCCGATTACTCCTCCCTATGTATGTGTGTCCACACAAACATGTAAATTGATAAATGCAGTGGGATGTGATGTAATCACTCGAGCAACGTTTAGGTATATGCGAAATCATGGACTTGGTCTTTTCAATGATAATCAGTTTAGCAGCGTTGTATGTTTTCTCTATGGCTACTTTTAGTCTCTGTCTTAAGATTAGACTATTTGCTTCGCCTCTAAATGGTAAAGTGATATAAACCTTTTTCTTCTCAGCAGAATAAAAAACAGGCTTTTGTCTTAACTGCTCTCTACACCTATTGATAAACTTTAGCGGATAGCCATTTGAAATCAATGCTTCAGTTAAGAATTTCGCATCGTCGTCAAATGTTTGTGTGGACACACATACATAGGGAGGAGTAATCGGACTTTGCAATCAAGGGTTGTGGAACATGTACCTAAGTGGCTTCAAAATCAGTTAACGTCAGATGAGCCGATTAACGTTGGAAATAGAAAAGCATGTTCATCGATCGCCAAACACATAATTGAGACAGGGCATAAGATTGACATCAAGACAGCCTTCAAAATTTGTATAGAATTGTTGAAGGACGAATTTTGAGGTTTATGTAGGCCTTGGCTATTAGAAAATTAAAACCCCCTTTATGTGTGCAGAAACAATTTGTCATAACCTTGAATTTACCTTGGTAATCTTTAAGCCTAGGGTAATGTGACAATTTTCCTACCCCTTCTTATTCTTTTCATATTACGTTAATTTTCTCTCTCCTTTATTTACAATTATCACCCTATGTCTATTTGAACTTTTATTTAATTGACCTTTTATTCATCTTCATATAAAATGCCTTGACAAGTAAATATGTGTGACCAGATTGTTCGAAATGTATAGCGCAAATACATCACATTTTTCAGATCAATTACGTCTTCTCACTGTTCTATCAAAATTTATAAAAGGGACTAATTGTTTTAAATTTCTAAAAAGAAGAACACAAAAACATGTTGGAAAGCTTTAAAACTCAAGATCTAAGCAGAAAGACCATTGTCATTAAGTACGGAAACGTGTCATCCGACTTCTCACTTTGCTCTGCAATGTTACATGTTAAAAAAATCTTCTTTCAACCTGCTGTTACTACACTAGCTAATATTGATTGTCAAGGTTGATAGTGGTTATTCACGTGTATTACATATTACAAACCGCTGAAGTTGATGAAAATGAACAACCTTAACAATCAAATAGTCATCTTTATTCAGTATCCTGCAACTAACTTCCAACCAGATCTCTTAATGGTTCCAACAAACATGAGCAAAACTTTGTAAGCATCTATGATCAGTTGCTAGTGACCTTTGAATATCCTATGATTTTTAAAGGGATTTTTACAGGCATAAATTAGGCGAGAATTCACTATCATAAATGATATTCATTCTCTACTTTGCGGATCCACATCATTTAAGTAGTCTTACGGAGATGATCAGATTTTTATGGTGTGATAAAAACAACAGTTGTGAAAATTGTTCGAATTTTTTTTGGCAGTTAAAGATCTTAACCAATGAAATTCGACCTTAGCATTAAATAAAATAAGTTCAAAGTTCACAGTAAAATATAGAAATTTCAATGAAGTTTTTTTTTACAACAGGATAAATAAAATATGAATTTCACTAAATTAATCAAATGTATGAGTATACACTAATGACATGTTATGTTGTAAGACAGAATGGCTAGCTATCTATCTGTCTATCTTGTCTTTTAATAGTACTACATATGTGACTTAACAATGATAACTATTATCTAAAATATGAATAATCAATAATTCTACTTTTCAAGGAAGCCAATGAATCAGGAAACATCAGTTCCTTTAAGATTACAAATATATGGTTGTCGAGTGTCAAAATCGAATGCAAATACAAGTCAAACAGCGTTTTCTATCGATTACTTCCAATGATCTAGTTACAGCTGAACATAGTGCATGCGGATGCACTTTGATCGACAGAATTAATTCAGTATTAAAGGGAATTAATATACGTACCATAGGTCACTCTCTCTATACAATAATCAATCAATAGTAAACAAATTCTTATTTATGAATAATCCTTAAGCTAATCTTTTTCGCAATTTATTGTAAGTCAATATACTTCATGTATGAGATAAATGAATTCAATTGTGATAAGATTTCAAAAGTATTCTTTGTAATCTAATAATGTCAATAATTAATTTTCAAATGTTTTTAAATCTACTAATTTAAATTTGTAACTCCGCCTGTAGACCCTTCGGGGCTACTGCCGGTCCCAAGCCCGAATAAAGGAGGAGGGGTTGGACATGTGGTTGGCAACCCTCATCCCAACTAAAAATTACTTACCAAAAAAAGCTAACTAGAAAAAAGATTCAAACAATTTCAACTCTGCCCTGGGAGTTGCAAGAAGAATTATGACGTCGCGTGATGAAAGCCGATGCCTCTTCTGACAACCAGAGCAACCATTCTTTTAGGTACATGGAACGTTCGAACATTGTGGGAGACTGGAAGACTATTTCAAGTTGCGGCAGAAATGAAAAGATACAACCTCGAGGTGCTCGGCATCAGTGAAACGCATTGGACACAGGTAGGACAACTGAGACTAACTTCAGGAGAACTGCTGTTATACTCTGGTCATGAAGAGGAAAATGCTTCACACACAATGAGTTGCACTGATGATGTCCAAACAAGAACAAAAGGAACTGATAAGATGGGAATCTCATGGACCCGGGATAAATAAAGCATCCTTCAAAACAAAGAAAGAGGACATTGCAATGAACGTCATCCAATGGTATGCACCTACCAATGACTACATTGATGACGTTTAAGATCAATTCTACGAAAGGCTGCAGTCAATCGTCGAGAAATGTTCACCAAAGGATTTGACGATTCTTATGGGAGACCTGGATGCCAAGGTTAACATGGACAACACTGGATATGAAGACATCATGGGACGATATGGACTGGGAGAAAGGAACGAAAATGGTGAGAGATTTGCAAACCTATGTGCCTTCAACAAACTGGTCATCGGTGGCACAATATTCCCGCACAAACGCATACACAAAGCCACATGGATTTAACCGGAACATACTACTCAAAACCGAATTGACTATATCTGTATCAACAAGACATTCTGCAAGGACCATGGAGGATGTTGAAACCAAGTGAAGAGCTAATATAGCATCACATCACCACTTGCTGGTCGCCAAAATGAAACTAAAACTAAAGAAGCACTGGACAACGAGGCAGACAATATCACAGAGGTTTATTACAGCCTTTCTTAGGGATACTGTAAAGCTCAACGAATTCAAGATAGCCCTTACCAATAGGTTCCAGGCCTTTCAGGATCTACTCAATGGAGAGGACACAACATTGGAGAACAATTGGAAAGGGATTAAGGAGGCAATCACTTCAACATGTCACGAAGTTCTGGGCCACCGGAAGTACCATCACAAGGAATAAATCTCTGTTGATACTCTTGCAAAAAATTGAAGAAAGGAGGAACAAGATGGCAGCAATCAATGTCAGCCGAACAAGAGCGGAAAAATTACCCCACAAGCTGCAAACACAGAAGCAAACAGGGAAGTGAAGAAGAGCATCAGAGCTGAAAAATGAAAATATGTGGAAGATCTAGCAATGACGGCGGAAAAGGCTGCGAGAGAAGGAAACTTGAGACCAGAACGACCAGTGAAAAGCAAGGAAGGTTAAGTAATCAGCAACACTGAAGAACGGCGAAATGGGCGGGTAGAGCACTTTAAGTAACTCCTGAAACGACCAGCTCCACTGAACGCACCCAACATCGAAGCACCATCTACGGACTTCCCAATTAATATTGGCGCACCTACGATTGAGTAGATCTGTATGGCCATTAGACAAATCAAGAGCGGCAAAGCAGCAGGACCAGACAACATTCCAGCAGAGGCAATGAAAGCAGATGTAGAAGCAATGGCGAAAATATTTCACATCCTCTTCAAGAAGATTTGGGATGAGGAACAAGTACCATCAGGCTGGAAAGAATGATACCTCATCAAAATACTAAATAAAGGCGACCTGAGCAAGTGTGAGAACTACAGAGGCATCACTCTTCTTTCAATACCAGGCAAAGTCTTCAACAGAGTATTGTTAAACAGAATGAAGGACTTCGTAGACGTCCAAATTTGAGATCAACAGGCTGGATTTCATAATGATAGTGTACTGACCATATCGCAACATTACGGATCATTGTGGAACAATCAATTGAACGGAATTCACCACTCTACATCAACTTCATTGATTAAGAGAAGGCATTCAATTGCGTGGATAGGAAAATACTGTGAAGGCTTTTTCGACACTACGGTGTGTCTGAGAAAATAGTTAACATCATACGGAATTCTTATGATGGATTCAACTGCAAAATCGTACACGCGACGGACAGCTAATAGACTCTTTCGAGGTGAAGACCGGTGTCAGGCAAGGTTGCTTACTCTCACCCTTTCTCTTTCTTCTGGTCATCCATCGACTGGATTATGAAGACGTCAGCATCTGGAGGGAAGCACAATATTCAGTGGACAGCTAGGACGCAGCTGGACGATTTGGACTTCGCAGATGACCTGGCTCTTCTATCGCACACGCAACAACAAATGTAAGAGAAGACAACCAGTGTAGCAGCAGCCTCTGCAGCAATAGGTATCAACATACATAAAGGAAAAAGCGAAATTCTCCGATGCAACACAACATGCACCAACCAAATCATTCTTGATGGAGATGCCTTGGAGGATGTTAACACCTTTACATAACTTGGCAGCATCATCGACAATCAAGGTGGATTCGATCCAGACGTGAGGACGCTGATTGGTAAAGCAAGGGCTGTATTTCTGCTATTAAAGAACATCTGGAACTCCAAACAACTTTCAACCAAAACCAAAATCAGGATTTTCAATACAAATGTGAAGACAGTTCTACTGTATGGAGTGGAAACCTGGAGAACTACGAAAGCTATCATCCAGAAGATACAAGTGTTTATGAACAGTTGTCTACGCAAAATACTTCGTGTTCGTTGGCTAGACACTATCAGCAACAACGTACTGTGGGAGAGAACAAACCGGATTCCAGTGGAGGAGGAAATCAGGAAGAAGCGTTGGAAGTGGACAGGACACACACTGCAGAAAGCACCTAAGTGCGTCACAAGACAAGCCCTTATATGGAACCCTCAAGGCAAAAGGAAAAGAGGAAGGCGAAGGAACACAATACACCGAGAAATAGAGAAAGACATGAGAAGAATGAACAAAAATTGGACAGAACTGGAAAGAGAAGATCAGGATAGAGTTGGTTGGAGAAAACTGGTGGGCGGCCTATGCTCCAATGGGGGTAACAGGCGTAAGTAATTAAAGTAAGTAAGCAATTTAAATTTATAGTCAATACAATCGAATGAAATGTGAATACACACACTATTGAAATGGATTTAACTTGTAGTTCAGTTGATAATCAATTACCAATTATAGATACTGCATCAGATTTTTTAAACTTCAGTACGAAAAAATTTTTCTTTTTCATGACTAAGGTTATCCTCAGCTTGTTCACTTTTCATTAGATATGTCTTTTGGGCTACAGCTCATGTCCGTTCATCATAACAACTCTTAATCACAACTGCAAACAACCATCTCTAACTAATAACACTGCAGGGACTGATAAAAATCTGTTTATCATGCTAAACGTTTTAGAAGATGACTGATCCATGTCCTGAGGGGCTAGTTTCTACGTTATAGGTTTTTCTTCGATTTACAGGCTAAGTGACTAATCATGAATGTGACTAAATTGACTAATCTAAATCGGTCTACATTTTTGTAATAATGTTCTTTTGTGTAACAAATATCCGTGTGTTAAATCTATCATCTGATTGATTAGGAATCAGTTAAAAAATTTATTGTAGTTGTCTAAATTGTCGAAATTATTGTTTGACACTTCATGAACATTCAATATGTTTTGGATAGCTTCAACCTAGAAAAAAATTTATCTGTTCTGAGCAATTCAAATGGTTGATGAGTTCACATTCAACACAGTTGACAGTAGTCTTCACATTTCGAAAATGTTTTGTACATGTTTTGAACATACATCCCAACTTATTAGTAGTAGTACCTATTTGAATAATTCATACAAATGATTGGATTTCGAAATTTGATGAACTGATTGTCAGTCATCTAGTTCATAGGAGGGTAAAATCAATAGAAAATTGATGTGTTTACAACACATTCTGCACATCAATTTTTTCGACATATTGGTCAAAAGTTCACCTTCAAATATTTAATTGTGATAAGCCAGTATGATTGTACAACATGAGGAGACACAACAAAAAACAATAATCAGATTGTTGCTGTCATTTTTTTAGGTTACAATTATTATCTTTTATACGAATATTTTTGTTTCAAGATAATTTTTAGTCAATAAATTTTTTTATTGTTTAAGTTGTGTATCCAAAAAAAAAATCTCAAGTTCTCATATAAATTTTTTTTATGCGTAATCTTTAAACCATTGACTTAAAAGCCAACTTAACAGTATTATCATAATCAATCAGTTAAAGGATAACACTACATCAAGTTTCAAATGCGAACAAGTTACTTGATTCTTTTTCAATAGTCTGAATGTTATTTTGATCAATGAGAGATCACAAGTTCGTGGAAGCAGATGTGTGTGTGATAATGAAACTGAAATTTGATTGGTCATTGGACACACAGGCATTGAGTCGAATGACTAATAAATATGTGATTTTCTTTCCTGTTATTGATTTCTTCTTCTTCTTACTCATTGAGGGTGGTTGATTGAAAGTGTATAGAATGAACTATTGTCAATTGCCTAATATGATGTGTGTGTGACCTAGTCTCTCTCTGTGCAATGAATATCTAATCCAGTGGTAGTAGTAGTAGTAGTAGCAAATATCGATAACCCAGATCAATCTCACTGTATTATATTATCTCAGTAATAACTTGGAAGAAAAAATATTCTCCAAATCCATGTTATGGTAGATTATGAATATGTATCGTTGAAATGTATCGAAGTAGAACAGTTGAGCTTTCTGTTATTTTTTGACTATTAAAGTCTCTCTCTACAAAATAGACTATCTAAGAAGATGGACATGGTTTAACATAATAGAAAGTGACCACATATCTGACAAGAAGTAGGCTATGTCTAAGCTTAAATGCGCAGTACATCTAATATTTTGCATTACAGGGGTTGTGAAGATTGTTAAGTTACACATTTTTGAAACCATGAATCGATCGATGTTAGATCACCACTAGAAACCTGGAAGCACTGGACGGCCGTTTCGTCCTGGTATGGGACTCCTCAGCAGTGCGCATCCACGACTACTGCATCCCGCAGGAGTGATACAATTTGAAATCAATTAAATCTGTCAATTTTCAAGTCGTTTTTCAATGTTGTTTGATCAACCACAAACTAACAGATAAAATATACGTGACATAACATGTATGCTTTTTATTAAAAACAAAAAAACCAATATCCTACATAGGAGTTACGTGAAATCAAAAAAAGCTCTTAAATATATTGTAATTATCAAAAGGAAAGTGTAAAAGAAGGTTAGATTAAATGGACATTCTAGGGAATCATCCTCTGTAATCTTTTATTACTTTTGTCTACTATGAATTCATATGAAAAACATCTGACGCCATTGCAGATGTGTTTCATCAAGCGAAATAGATAGATTAGAAACGTGTAGTAAATTAAAAAAAAAACAATAGAGGAGGAGTATTATAGTAAGACGATAAAGTCATGTATTTTCATAATTACAACAAAATTCAGTATGATAATAATGATGTTAAGATTTGTGAAATAATGACAAGAGAAATCAGCTTAGGTTGTCTAATACAACTGTCCATCATCATTATCTATTGTACAAATAAACTATGAAATTAAACTGAGTAGATACACTTCTAATTGACAAGTAATTTATAACTTTAGTGAATAGATTTTATGGAAATAAAGTTTAATTTCTTGGATACCATTAGAAGCCAGAATGAATTACATGTCTGAATTGAGGAAATTATGATTCCATGAGAGATTAAACTCTAAGCTTTCCAGTTCAATGGTACATTTGCTAAACTACATTAATTTACGATATAATATAACAATTATTTAATCTCTTTGGTGAATTGAAAACAACCTGTGAACAAAATAACTTTCAAACGAGTTTTTTGAAAGATCGAATTTTTCAGTTCCCCCCATTTCAATAGAATAACTAACGAGTCAAAAAAATATATTAAGAACTTTTTTAGCCACAATAAAAAACTAACAACTACCGTTTCAAAAACTATCAATTAAATCATAAAATGAACGGTAAAAAAAGAATAATGGTGCTATTGAAAGAAATCTTCCATTTATTTCATACAATGATTTTTTTATTCATAAATTTAACTGTTTATTTCTCTTTATAGATAGAAAGATGAACACGTAGGACAGCGTATGGACTGATGTTTGTAGAAATTTGATTGATAAGTAAGCAGTGAGCAACATAGTCAGTCAGTAAGAACTTCGTACGTATGCACATAAGTTCATATTGCCATACCACATTAGCACAGACACGCAAATATCAAATCAAATCCCATAGTGATAGAGATAGTAGAGGTATTAATGGTAATGAAGAACACTAGGGTTTGAAGATATTATTCAAGAAGTATAATTCAGCGAGATAAGGTTAGAAAGACAAAGGTAGAGGTGCTGACGAATCCAGAAGCTAAGGTTTTGAGAGAGCACAACGAATGGATGCACTTGCGCCATTGCAAACGATTTTGAGCCATGTCGTTCAAGGTCTCTAACCATTGGTGACTTTCGTCTCACGGACCCCAACCAGGTAGTCTACATCTACCAACATGACTCAGTCCACTAGTCAGTGACTTCATGGATTTCTGCCATGTTTTGGTCTGGCCTCCCCTAGCTTTCTTCCAACCTACTCCTACACCACAAAACATAGCTCGTCGAGGCAGTCGGTGGTTAGGCATACGCAGCACATGTACCAACCACTTCAACTGATGAAGTTTCATTACTTCATCTATTGATCTGCCATTCTTACCTAGCACCCGATTCCTAATAACAGCGTTGCTCACTCGGGTATCCCAGGATATGCGAGCAATGCTTCAAAGACACCTATGATCGAAAACCAAGTGTTTACCGAGTACTCTGTTTTAGTGTTAATCGAATTCTATCGATCATGTTACAAGGTGGTAATCACTTGTCCAAATGACTTACTATTATGTATTCTATGTTAAGAGATATTAGGTTGTTGGAGTTAGGAGATAAGAAATTGCGGAACTAGGTTCTATTCAATTTGGAATTCGTCAATAAAATGCGCTTGTAGTTTTGAGGAAACAAGAGCCCCCATTATAAATACTTAAGAGTGAATCACTTAAACTGGCGGCCACATTGCGAATTGATTCGTAGGATTCCGTTATCTTTAAAAGGCACCAGGTAAATATGGCACTGGTCACTATACAGTCACCAATCAGCTGCAAATATCTCAGTCCTAAAAGAAATCAACCATACCTCAACTAACTCATTAGTAAGGTCTCTGAATGTAATCTGGGTGATACATGACTGAGTCCGTCAAGTAGCATCAGTTCCCTCGAGATTGCAGATAAAACTTACTGATGAGTGTAAAATAAAACAGAACCTGGTTTCAAAGTTTCTTGTTGGCTACCTCCAACTACTTTACTTGGAACAGAGATTTATATTAAATAATTAGACTATGAATAAATAATCTGATCACAATTAAGCTTTCTCTTATTTACTTTACGACTTTATCGAAAATCTACTAGTCCTAGAAAACCACAGTAAGTGATCAAAAACTGTCCTAAACAGTTGCATTTTAATTGTTAACATTTTTTATAATCTATGTCCACATCAGTAATCTATAAAGTACAATATCTTTCTTGAATAATGTGATTTGTCCTAAAAACGAAATGTAACGAAAAATAACCATAACCGTACATAGAATCGATTTATCGATCAATGTGGTTACCAAATGAAAAATACCAAACACACAACTCACTGTACTTTTGCAATCACAATAAGCTTCATTGTAATTATCATATTCATAGTATTAATGATTAGTATTAATCACAAATTTAAATCCATTTTAGTCCACTCATTGTGTTAGCCAGCACATTCGATATGAGCTTAACAACACCAACACTCATAAAAGTGTTATTGATAATTATGACAGTGATAATAATAATAATAGTGATACCATTAATATTCATACTATCTAAGCACATACACACGTTTAACTCATCGTAAAACCTAATCAAGGTTGTTTGTTTCTCATATCTCTTAGTTGATTGTGTGTTTACAGAGAGTTTCTGTGATTCTGATTGGTTAATTGTGTAGAAATTTTTTGGTGCGTGATTTGATCTGTGTTCACCATTCTGATTGGTTGTTTTGTTTACGTTCATTTTCTAACATGCAGAAAACATTTGTCCTGCATAGATAACAACAATTAACAGCACAACTTGTTCGTACATGATGAGATTCTATTTTATTATTATTATTATTATTTCCAAAGTGGTAACTTTGTTTGAATGAGGTTTTTTTCGTGATAATGTCATGCTGAAGATAAACAATGGACAAGTCAAAACACATTGACCAGGTAATAAAAGACGAGTGAATAGTTGAAAAATGAATATGACCGTATGCATCAGAAAAAGAAATATTTGATAAACGAATTATATTATAAACAGTAAAGTCAGGTGGTGAATCACTACGAGTCAAATCTCAGTAGAATTGAAGAGTTTACTTATCACCATGGATTGGGACACTACAACCTATTATAACATGAATTCAGAACCGTTAGATTTAGTGACGAAAAACACTGATATTAGATCGTTTAATTCACGTCAAAACTCATAATGAATCAATCAGTAATAGGGTATTGTATACATGTTGTAAGATTTACAAAGCCATGTCACAAGCGTAAAAAAAGAAAACGGATTCTGTTGAATCACATTCTTAATGACTTCTTGAACATACTTGTTAAAGAAAAAGAGTTTATTAAAGTGAAATTTATTCTGAAGTTGAACTAATGACAGGTGTGAAACAGTTACCTACCAACAATATTAAGTAGTGATTACACTATGTCTCATGACAACTTAGGTTCACACACATTTGTACCAGGCTCTGGAATCACTATGGCCGATGCAACTCGATTACATCTACTTTGATTTGGGTAAGCGATCGATTTCATAAACTGTCAATATTAAAATATGGTTTCTTCCCAAGTACATAAGTTTCTACGTGGTAAATAAGTTCGAACAATGATTGATTGATGATTTCAAATGTGTAAAAACGCAAACCTCCAAAACTCTGCCCCAAAATATCGTAACAGTGATCACTAGTGACTAGCTTCGTGAGGAAATTCTCGGAGTTCTAGTTGAGAAGACGTGACCAATGGAGTTCAACCCTGTCGGGTGTAGGCAGTAACTACCAAAGACAAATTAAAGAGGTTGCGCATAATCTCTAAATCAATCAGAGTTAGACATTAACACCGTTGGATGCCGACCCAGTGGTCAGATGGTAAGGCGTTCGCCTACGATGTCAAAGGTCCTGGGTTCGAATTCTGCGGGGAGCAGCAGTCGTGGGTGCGCATTGCTGATGAGTCCCATGCGGGGGAGAAACGGCCGTCCAGTGCTTCTTCCAGGTTTCTAATGGTGGTCTAACATTGATTGATTGACTGATGATTTCAAATGTGTGAAAACGCAAACCTTCAAAAGTGTGCCCCAAAATAATAATAATGCTATTTCAATGACATTGTTTCAATCTGTGTTTATTATGTTAGACAGAAAAAACAAATGACTAGTGTTTCATGAATAACAATGAAATGGTGATACTTGTGCAATAATTCATGATCTTTTTTTTTAAAAGTGAAGTTAAGTGCACTATTGAACTGGTCAATGAAGGTCAATCGGTTTTGACAACTACACAAAGTTCAATTTAAACTCTGATTACCTTATCGATTAGTAGTGCTTCATTTTATAAGTTAACATCATATTGTACCATTGATGCGTCTTAGTGAATTGCATAAATCATGTAAAATAGTTTATTAGTAAGATTTTTTTCTTCATGAAACTAACTGAACGATTAATGATGTAGAAAAAGTGAAAAATAAAACAAAATAAAACCAGTTTCTGTGTGTGATTCTCTCTAAATATTTATTGATCAAACAGTAATAATAATAATAATGATAATACACAAAAAATAAGTGTTAATCCAAAAGGAATTAAGTTTCACCAATGTGTGTTTATCTATGTTATTTTTCTTTGTTGCTTTCATGTGTTCAGTTGGATAATTTGAGATTAGATTTTAATAGTTAATAATAAGATCGATTAACAGTTATCAATCTATCTATCATCTGGAAATCATTGATCCTCTCTAATTTGATCAAAAAAGAGGCAAATTGGATTTTGAAATAAAATTTAATGCTTTGCTGTCATTGTCACGTTAAACAGGAACTTGAGGGGGGATTTTCTGTGACATTTTTCTCATAAACAGGATGTATATAATAGGTGTTTGTGAATTACTAATAATAATAATAATCTATACTTATCATTCGTCACGTATCGACACACGTATCAGCCAGGGTACCAATGAGAAGTAAAAAACACTGAGCAGATTTTTCCATCGTAGTATTTTAACTGATTAGCTGTGTGTACTTAAAGCCTCTCTCTAAGTGGATCAAAGTTAGCGCATCATCGTCAACGCCTAGCTATTACAGTCAGTGGGAATATATATTTCCAACTTCAACTAATTCTGTAAATCAAACGACTATGGTTCAGTGTTATTGGGGGCAAGTGTATCACACTGGATATTTCTGAAGTCTACGGGTCACGAGCTTCTACTATATATATTTTTTCAATAGTGAACATCATATGCTTGCCTATACTATTCACTGCCATATCCAGTTCTCGAATTTATATCCACAGGACTGATGTATACTCGGGAACTATTTCAAAATGAAGCCTTTTTCATCAATAACTAGTTTTCATTTCCTCTTCTTCTTCTTCTCCTTCATTGTCTTTTAACTTGTTTTCCTCAAAGAATATTTATTTCAACTGTGATACATGCAAACCAAATTAACCGATTCTTGGCTCACAAAAAGTCAACCATCCACTTAGACCATCATCGCTGCTGCCGCCGCCGCCACTATCCTCATAGTGATTTCGTCTGAATTCTGTAGAAAGTAGATTCATGATAGATAGCAGTACATCATCTTGGTAAAATACAAATTTACTTTGTCAAAATATAGCTAATTTAGGAAAATTTATTGTAGTATTTTTACTGATATGTAATCATCAATAGGAAAGAAATTTCAACTAGTCAATAACACCGTTGAATAAGCTTTTGAACCCATATTCGACAATCGTTTGACTTATTATTTTGCAAAGAAATATGATGCAGAAAAGTGGAGTTTACAAATTTTATTGGATAGTGTGTGTGTGTCTGACAGAGAAAGTGAAATAAGTTTAACAAGGTAAAAATGTGTAACTTAAAAATCTTTACAACCCCGTAATGCAAGTTACCTGTGCTCACTAGTGACTAGCTTCGTGAGGAATGTTCTGCGAGTTCTAGTGGGAAGACGTGACCAGTGAAGTTCAACCTGTTCGGGTGTAGGCAGTGTCTACCGAAGACTGTGTATGAGGTTGCGCAACTCCGTGAATTTGATCAAGTTAGACATTAACACCGTTGGATACCGGCTTAGTGGTCTAACGGTTAGGGCGTTCGCGCACAATACCGAAGGTCCTGGGTTCGAATCCTGCGGGGCGCAGGAGCCGTGGATGCGCACTGCTGAGGAGTCCCATACCAGGACGAAACGGCCGTCCAGTGCTTCCAGGTTTGTAATGGTGGTCTAACATTGATCGATTCATGGTTTCAAAAATGTTTAACTTAACAATCTTCACAACCCCGTAATGCAAACGTAAATACAGTCAAATTATAAGACAGTTTAAATACGACGGAAATTAAGTTAGTCCGAATAATGAATATGACTCATAGTGGAAGAGGTAGTTATTAGTTTCAAGCTGGAAAATAGGAATGACAGATGTAACAGACAGTACGGATTGTGATAAACATGGCATACAAATACAAGCTAACTTCATAAAAATGAGGGTAGAGCATGTGAATGTCTATGGTACTATTAGTAGTACATTGTGAGTACTCCACAAATATTTTCACTATGTATCTGTATACAAATATATCAGATTCAAGTTACTGAAACAGTATTAATGTCAATCAATCAAAAATTGAGTTTTCATGCAATAGATTTCCAAAATTATATTTTAATTCATTGTTTAAGATACTTAACAGGCAGCTTGACCTACATTCGAAGTACTCATCAGTTATATTAGTAATAGAGGAAATCCCTGAACATTGCTACTGAGTGTGAAGGTGGATTTTATGGAACACTAGTCAGGCGATCATCGTCTAGTGTCTTCTCAGGTAAATTTTCACTTTATATATGACAGGATGAATGATGAAGTATAAAACCGAAAGTTTATACGGCTTATTTTATGAGAAGCAAAAATGATAAATGATGTAGAAGTTGATACACTAAATTCATCATGTGTCCACATCACATTCAACAACACAGGTTATCTGAAATTTTATTGTAATAGAATTCATAATATGATTTGGTCTGTGTTGAGAGCAATGTTGGTTGAGGTAGGGAATCATCATCATTCCCAAGTAACCTTTAAAACAGTTCAAACCTAAGGATTTACATTGTTACTGAAAGTACACAACCTCTATACAAGTGAGTCGGATTCAAGTGAACTTTATACTTCGATTCAGTCAATTTGTTACATGATCTTAGTTGAATGTTGTGAGGGGGTATGACATCCGATTCTGTACTTATACAAATAAATTCATTTCTACATTTATGTCTTATCGAAAATCAAAAGAGTGTTCTGTATCGATCTGGAATAGTTAAACTATAGAGAGTTCCTAAATTTTTATTTAACATCGAAGGTGAATGAACATTACAAAATGATATTGGCTTTACAGTGGTATACTGAGTGGTGATCAACTTGATCCAATTTAAGAAATACATTCAAATCAAATGTTTAGACAAAATTGCAAAAGCGTACACGTTGTGACTAATCGTTTTGTTCATTTGATCATCTGTTCGTATTTCATTAATTCATAACAGATTAAAACTTAAAATTGCTAGTCTACACACACGCACACTGTAACCAAACTCCATGTGATCGTATTATGAGGTGACATGATCATTGTTTAATAAGTATATTTAATTATTATCTGTTAACAAAAAAACACCGGCGTTAAATTTCAGAAACAATGTTAATCATAAATTATTGTCAAACGAACTATTATGTAGGAGATTTGTAAGTTGATATTTCAGTTTGACATCTAAGATATTTTACTGTTCTACGTTGTACAACGAATTCCAACGTTTCCACATAGTGTGGCTGTCCAAATGGATGAATAGAACTGTCAACCCAACAAACATGTTGATATTAACACGATACACGAACCCGAGAGATCAATCATATGACAGACTAACTGAAAGGTATATTGTTAGGATCCATGAAGAGAGATCATTCATTATGATCAGCATGCTACTGTTTGAATTTTAACTAGATAGATAGATAGATAGATAGATACTGACACATTGGGCCAATCAGCAGCTGGTCAAACAATAAGTCCACGTGATTGGTCAAAATGGGGTTATAATCTCTAAGGCATTAGACGCACCATTAGTATGTTTATCATATATACTCGAACGAGAAAAATGAGAGTAAGAAAAGGAGTTTGTTGAGCAACAAAATCAGTATGTGAGTATAATCTGTCAATAAAATTTCATTCTTACTCTTAGTGCTTACATTTGGGTAATGTGTTTTGTGATTGAGAGTTGAAAGATTGGATATTAGTGTTAACTATTAGATACTTCACAGTTCAGTGTATATAGGTGATGCAGGTACATTAGGAATGCAAAAGAAAAACGAAATAAATTCATTATTTCTTGAACAGTTTTCCGAATAGCTTGGAAATTTTACCAATTTCATTGATAACAATGTTATTAAAAATTTAAAATCATATAATTTCCTCTTATTGTCCTAGACATACTGTGTTTGTCTGAAGGTAATGCACTTCACTTGTATTTGTGCTTTCGAGTAAACAACACACTCTTTGACTGTGTCAAATTACGTCTAATATTCCTCTCATTTCTCCATATTTCTTTAATGGATTTCAGTCAGTGACAAAATCTTTTTCCCAGTACTATTTGTTTCATTAATTGTAACTGGTCCCATTCAAGCAATAAATAATGTCTCAAAACTTTTGGTGAATACTTTTTAAGTTTATAAAACCCATCGGTTTACATCAATCTATTCTATGAGTGTTATTTAATAAAAGTTATTCGTGCCATATATTCACAGAAACCTATGTTGATCATATTCTTCTTCACAAAGATTTATTATACTACTTAAATCTCAAAGTAAGTAACTAAAGTAACTATCATTAAAATTGCTTATTCTTTTTTTCTACCCTAGCACTGTGAATAAAACTTATGAATGATCGAAATATATGTTCCTGGTTACTAGAATTGTTCGCCAATACACCGTTATACTGATCATTATTCAACCACCTACAATTTGATGAAGTGATAAATTGGCTGAAGTAATGGATCTTCATCAGTTGAGGTGGTTTGGACATGTGTTACGTATGCCCAACCACCGACTACCTCAACAGGCGACGCTGTCTGGTGTGGGAATCGGGTGTGAGTAAGCTGGAGGTGATCAAACAAAAACATTGCATCAGTCTATGTAGCCCTTGAAAATTGGACTCATACATGTTCGTAGGTGTGGACTACCTGATCGGAGTCCGCATGATAATCGTAACCAATGGTTAGAGACTTTGAATGACGCGGCTGAAAATCGTTTGCAATGGTGCACGTGTATCCATTCGTTGCCTTCTCTCAAGTTCTAATCTTCTGAATTCCTTATAATCTTTTCTCCTCTTCTTGGGTTTATTTTATTGGATTATTTTTCTCGAATTTTATATCTTCGATCCCTGATCTTTTTGTTTTAAGATAATTATAGCAATAAAATTTTTTTTAATGAATAAAAAATATCTATGCAAATTTAAATTTTCATAAATTTTTTTTGATCATGTAACATTATTATCATTGGACAAAGATAATGGCAGAGTTTTATTGAGTGTTGTAATTCAATTACTTTTTGAACATAAATTCCACATTCTCTAATCATTTTGATTTCAAATTATAAAAATAACTTGGTATTCACGTGAACGTGCACATGTATAGACAAGCATCTACAAACAGAAATTTGCATACGCATACAACTGTACACTTGTAGTTAATTAGGTTAGGTTGAAACACAATTATCACTATGAACGTTTGATGATCAATTCTTTCTTTTCGATGTGAGGTAAGTGAGCGCATTTCAGTGAATATCACATTCTAATTCAGGCATATGATGTCATTTATACATGTATATGTGTACATCTGAGGTAGCCAGTTGATTTCTTACGATGAACATTCATTGTCAAACAATTATAAAATATATAAGAGACTTTAAAAAAAAATCGATTGGTCATTGAGCAATGACCAATGTAATGCTTGTCAATTAGTTCTTAGTACTAACTGAATTCTATCGATCAAATTTCACTCAACTAAGTTGACTTGATATCACGTGCAATATGTAGATAACTTAAGTGGGTGGAGGTAGTCAACAGAAAATATTGCCTGACCTTCCATTGCTTTTATTCGGAACTCGTTAGCAAGATATACCCGTAATCTTCACGGAACTGATAACGACAACAGGATTAGATTCCGTATCATGCAACAGTCAGAGATTTTACTACCGGTCTATTCTGGTTGGAAGTGACCTATTGTAGGAACGAGATGTATTTACACTTTACCGATAAGTACCAAATAACATCAAATCAGGGTTTCGTGTTGGCTGACTACAAACATATGAAAATTTAGTGACAGTTTGAACTAATTGGTTTAGTGGATTTATGGATTTATGAATTCGAGTTTCATGCTCAACATTAACTCAAGGATAAGTGGTCTATACTAGCTAATGAATCTCAACTAGGACGTAACGAGCATCCTTGATTTCACACAAACTAGCACTAAAATAATCGTTCATTACTTTACAATCTGTCTTATACATATTCATCTTCGATATCATTAGTCAAAGATTATTTTTTATTTTTTAAATGACATTTAAATGACAAAATTAACTATTATACTTTTGTCTTGTTTTAGTCACAGTATTTTCTTTCCTTAGTCTAATCTTATGGATTTATTCATTCATTCGTTTGATCGTGTGAACGTTTTTACAAACTATAGTTTAGTATTAAAACGTGTATAGAACATAGAATATTTGAACAATATTGGACACTGAACAAAAAATAATAATAATAATAATAATGAATTTTTCAAGATACATTTAAACAAATAAATATTTTCGAGTATCGATGAATAAGCTAGTTAAAACAATTGACCTCTAATGATTAATTTGAATAATGCAATGAGTAGACGGAGATTTTCAAAATTGTATGTGATACATTAACGTGTAATACATTTCAGTTATAATTTAAGCATACCTATACACTTCTTAAAGGATGTTTAAGTAGGGACGATGAAAGTGAACTAAGCAAACTGAAAAGTTGGAATAAATGTAGGGAAGAATCAATAAAACTATGTGAGAACCAATGTTTAAACGGCATGTTAAAAATGTACCTGAACTAGCTAGCTAAAAATAGGTGTTTTCTTAACAGAGGTATCACAGAGGTTATCTGTGATAAAAAGAAGGGTATAAATTATTGATTGCAAAAAATTTATCACAGTCTTTCATGTGATGAAAAGGAGAACAACCGACTTCCTTTACTACACGAACTTATAACAAGACGAGACAATAGTTCACTCAAAGCATACGCATAAAATAAGTAGCGTGTTACAAAACAACGATAAAATTACCAGGAAACATACTGACACAAACAATGAATTCATATGAATAGAGATCATTGTACACTTTGACAGAATCCTTAACAAAATGTAATTGTATCATTTGTCAGTTACATTTTTAAGTTTCATCAATTTGCTTGTCACAATAGACAAGTCCTCTTAGCAAATCAGATGGGGACTACATAAAAAACACCAATCTGAATCATAGCACTAAAAATATAATGCTCTAATCAGTTTGCTTCGATTCAAATTACTTTTTACATAAGTAATCTAGTGAAAAATGTGATTTGCATCAATCAGCTAAATTACATAGGCGTCGATTTATCACTGATCATATTTATGAATAAATCAATCAGGGGAAATGTTACGATAGGCAGTGTCATGTCTTTATACTGACCAATAAACAGAGACCACTCTTTTAAGCAACCAATAGGTAATAAGAACAAGAAAACTGATACTTTAATATTTGACAGCTTTAGCCCAATACTCACCAGTCCCGAATTCACAACAACACAACATCAATGATTATCTGTTCACAATTCGTTATCATATCTCAGATATTCATTGACATAAATGCAAAATCAGACTACATTAGACCAATACATGGAAATAACTAGCTATACATGAATGCGTCAAAAGTAGCTGTGAGAAAAATAGGTTTATAAGTAATAAATGGTCAACAAAATGAGAACAGTAAATTAATTGTAAGACAATAATTTATTGGTGATAAAAAAGGAATATGTTTAAATCTGATAATCTAGTTGCTCAATAGTTATATAAATAAGACTATATATACAGTATTAATAATGATAATATTAATAATAATAATCTGTGAATCTGTTCTCTAATTTACTATCATTTTCATCTTTATCGGGCTATGTCAAGCGTTGTGTTCCAGATATGAACACTCTACTTGTTAACTCTGTAGACGCTCTACTGGAGGTACAAGTGGGAGAGAAATTCTTTTATTCTAAAGATTACTGTACATACATAGTTACGTATATTTATACATTCTTTTCTCTTAGGAAATGAATTCATATATTGATTAATGATATACATTCCTCTTTTGATGCTTTTCTGAATCCCATCAAGTGTCCTTCTTGTCAAGCCACTTCTTAATGAATTTCTATATTAGGAAATATCTATTTATGTTAGGTCAGTGATAATTAATGCTGTCACTGATTCATTGGATCACAACAGTCTTGATCCCATGCGTTTCAATGAGAATAATTAGGATTACATGTATTAGTAATAATAATAATAATAATAATAATAATAATTGTTATTATTATTGTTATTATTATTATTATTATTATTATTATTATTATTAGTTTTACCGCTATTAGATACAAAAAGGACAGATCATTCAATGAAAATCAATATCGGCTACATGTTAGGGCAAACAAATGATCATAGTTTAAGATGAGTGGCTACAAATTAATAACTGTTTTACAAAACTTCAATTAACTAATATTTTGACGATAGTTTGACGATGACAAGTGAAAGTTTCGATAATATGTATATGCATAATGAGAATGACAATTACTAGGTTGACAAAAACGTCTGTCACTCTTTCGCAAAAAAAAACTCATTCATTGATATATTAAAATTATTCAATGAAAAAATTGGTGAATGAATCAAACCTTACATCATCTTACTAAACGTATCCTTTATGCATAGCTTAAATCATGAACCAGTCAAAATAAAATAACTGTTTAAAACCTGAAAGCACTGGACATGTCGCCCTAGTTTGCAACCCCTTTAAAGTGCCCATATACAACCTCTCCGTTCAGGATTGAAATCAAGACTTACCACCTCATGATTGAGCACCTCAATACTAGATCAATGAGTAGACGAATCTTATGTCATTCAATATGAGATATTGTGTGATACATATATGTGTAAATGTGTACGTGTCAGTTTTACAAAATTTAACTTCAGCACTGAAATTTTAATCTCGAGCATCATTTAGGAAATTTCGAACTAAACACGTTGAATCAATTAGATAAAATTGCTTTGTTTTAATTATTTAAACGGAAGTGACTATTAATGGTGGTTTTAAAACATTAACTATCAATTGCTTAAATGTAGAAAGTGAGTGAAGGTTTAATTCGGAAACGAAATATCAACCTGCTTCCAGTTTAAAAATAAAAATTATTTGATAGTAGTTTTATTTTATTCTCGGAGTTAGTTCTAATATGTAGGTGTCCAATGTAATATTTCTGACAGTTATGTCCAACCAATCAGAGAACAGCTTCAGTGCGCAACCAATCAAATTTCAATCCAGTACAAATAGTCGATACTAAATAGGCAAACTGATGAAGTGCTACCGACCCGGTAACACGGCCTTTTAGGGTGAAAACTCTGAGCTGAATCAGTGAGCTGAGAACATATCTCCAACATACTCATCTATCATCCTGATATGCAGACTAGTGAAAACCTTTAAGTGCAAAACCAAAGTCGACTAACTAATTTGTTCTGTCATATCTAAGCATCACAGATCTCCTGTTTAATAGAATATTTGACATTCAGGCTGAAGTCATTCACTTTTTAAGTCACCTAACCGACGTTCATCAATATAATGTTAAGAATTCGCAATTTATTCATTAATGTAGGATCGAAATTCGATGAAATTATATTAAGTCAACATTTAAAATTTTAGAATCTTCAAAGAGATCTAGATTATAAATACATGTAAAGAATAATGAAACACATAGATCAAGGGAAAACTCAATGTTCCTAATATATGGTGCGATTAAGTAGAAACAAAATCATATTGGATTTAAAAGTTTCTTACGATATAGTTAGAACTTATCAGTAGTCAAAGAACATTATACGTTTCTATATATCATACTTACATCGTTGAGAAGTAACACTCAGTGTCTTTATAGAAATTCATAATGCTTCACAATTATCCTAAAACATATTGGAAGAGTCCATAGATTAAATTTCTATGTATCCAAACTTGTCAGCCCTTAATAAATTCATGGAACTAAAAACCACACTGATATTTATTTTTAGATGTCTCTGCTCTTATAACACTTTTATCTGAATGAATATTCTGTCTTAACATGGATATCTTCTATTTACATCAGTGATTCATTCCAGTATGTTGTGCAGCGGAAGCTTTATTATCAATTCATTGAGTTGGAACCCAACATCTTGACTCAATGATGTTCACTTTCTCTAAGGTATCCCATTATCAAACATAAAAACAAGTTACTTCGCTAAAATCAATCACTGATTGAATATGTAATAGAAACTCATTTTATATTATCAAATAGTGTAAATAACCGATTAGAGCAAATAGAAACAAACCAAGATAATTTTGAAAACATCTTATCTAATATTGATCTGATTCAACAATAAATAATTGAGCATCATTTCAAACTGTACTAATTTACTTACGCTGATTATCATAATCCAATTGATCTGGATGTGAATGTTCGTTGTGTTGAAATTGTCCGGTATTTTGAATTTTTGAATTCATAGACGATGATAAAATAGCCTATAAAAATAATGAAAAATACAGTAATATTCATTCATTCATAGTTGTTTTGAATGTTTTGTGGAATAAATATCATAGCGGAATAGCAGGAATTCATTTTTCATACATCGATTCTCTTCAATTGTTTACAACTTAAAAGCAATTGGAAAGAAACAAGTGTATATATATATAATGTGTGAAAAATGTCTACAATAAACTGATTTAATCGGTAGAGATAGGACTCTAATATTATTAGATAACAACATAGTTTGGAAGAAGGCGATTTGTGGAGGGTGCATGTAGTTTCATAGTTAAAATCACGAACTAGATCATCATTAGAAACTTGGAAGCACTAGTCGGGCCGTTTCATCCGAGTATCTAACTCCAGACCTTCAATCTTGCATGCCAATGTTTAACCTCTAGACCATCAAGTCAGTATTCAATGATCTTAATGTCTAACAGTTTTTTCCAGGTTCTTAATGATAGTCTAGCATAGATCAGTTCACAATTTCAGCTATAAAGATAATTACTGTGTGTAGTAACAAGATTATGAGAAAAAAATTATGTAATAACTTATTGAGAAAATGAATATATACTGGTTGTATATTCATCAAGAATGTTACAAAAGTTTAATTAAGTGTGAGTGTGAGAAAGAGATATAATATATTGTTAGATAACGTGCTGAACTCCACATAAAATGTTATCAAACAGGGCATAGAAGCATAAAATGTCGATTATATTTTAGTGCTGTGATTCAGATTGGTGTTTTTTATGTAGTCCACATCTGATTTGCTAAGAGGACTTGTCTATTATGATAAGCGAATTGATGAAACATTAAATTGTAACTGGTAAATGATAGAATTACATTCTGTGAAAGATTCTGTCAAAGTGTACAATGCTTTCCAGTCATATGAATTCACTGTTTGTATCAAATAATCCAATCAAATATCATGACCCAACTTAAAACTTTACTAGTATAAATAAGTTTAACATGGCAATACAATAGTAGTCCTAATTTTTACTTCAACATTATTTCACTGATACCAACTGACTTCGGTTTCATGCAATTCGGTAAATATGGAATCTTTTTAAAGAAATTATGTTTCTACAGATGTCAACCCTTACATCAATCAATTGTCATTAGTTTTACTTTTTATCCAATTGTGTTCAGTTTCCATTTAATTCATAAAACATGCGAATTGTAATGCAATACTTAAGTGTTTAATGAAAAAATAAACTCAATGCCTAATTTGATTCATGTTAGTTATTAAAGTATTAAAAAGATCTATTGTGTAATTGGTGATGTTTTTTCTTTCTATTCAAAATGTAACTTTTCAACAGAAACAAAAATATCAACAAACCAAACAGTTGGAGATCTTGTGAACAATGATAGCCATTTTCCCTTTTTTTCCCGTTGTGTTTCACCATATGTTGAATCTAATGTGAATGTTGTTTGTAGCCAACTCTGTGCTTGCCTGAATTGTCTGAATTTATTTCATTAGGAAAAAAAGATGTGTGCGTGTGCATGTGAGTGACTCTGTGTCTCATAGATCGATACGCATACATACACAACACATCTGTTTATTAAATGATGTAAAATGACACTTTTGTGATAGGAACCAGCTTTTTCCCACCACCTCCCCACCCCCACTCCACTCCAGCCCGCACTACTATATCTTTGTCAAATTGTATATGAACTAAAATTCAGACAGTTGCCCTATCAATATTGTACCATTTCACAAGGTCATCATGATTTGAAATTTTCTCTCTTTTTTCGTTTGATTTTTTTCGAAAGATGTCGTGAGATTTTTCCGTGTAGGTGTGTTGGTTCTATGCTTATTCACATGACTATGTGTGCATATTTCATACCAGTAGAAGAAAAAAATATCAGATAATGTTGTAATACTTTAATTAAAGAGAAAAGTTAAGTATTCTCGTGTTTGTAGTTCCATTCATTTTTCCATGTTCAATATTTGTACGGAATCATGCATTTAACGGATGATTGTTGCATGTAACAGCGTGACTTCCACTCGATGATCATACCATGGATCAAACCAGAAAACGCTTATGTCTATCGATGTCCAAGTTGCCTTCATACAACTGGGTCGAGATACAGTAATTCATATTTCTAACTTCAACCAAATAACAAATTTATACAATCATTTTTCAGTAGCATAAGTGATAAATGCAGTTATCTGCATTTATCAGTTTACATGTTCGTGTGGACACACATAGAAAGGGACGAGTAATCGAAATTTGCATTCAAGGGTTATGGAACATGTATCTAAATGGCTTCAAAATCAGTTGACGTCAGATGAGCCGATTAGAGTGGGAAACAGGAAACCATGTTCATCTAACGCAAAACACATAACTGAGACAGGGCATAAGATCGACATCAAGATAGCTCTCAAAACATTGTACAGCAATCTTGAAGGACGAATTTTGAGGTTTACGGAGGCCATGGCTATTCGAAACAATTTGTTATAACCTCGAATTTACCCTGGTAATCTTTAAGCCTAGGGTAATGTGACAATTTTCCTACCCTTTCTTATTACGTTAATTTTCTCTCTCTCTACTTTATTTACAATTATCACCTTATGTCTATTTGAACTTTTATTGGATTGACCTTTTATTAATCTCCATATAAAATGCCTTGACAAGTACGTATGTATGTGTGACCAAATTGTTCGCAAATACATCACAACATTTTTCAGATCAGTTACGTCTTCACACTATTCTATCAACATCTATAAAAATGTATCTGAATGTCAGCTGTTAAAATCCTCAATAAAACATTGTATGAGCATAACTTAACATTTTTTTACCAAGATGAAAGTCCTGTAAAGATTGTTCAGTATTAACTTAAGTTAAATAATTATCCTTCAATTGAATCAAATGCACAAATTTTTTCATCTTATCGGTATTTTAATTCTAAATATACTTCTGATTCATTCAAAACATTTATGCAGAATATTTTTCCTTAAATCTATCATCTATCTGATATAAGAGACAGTCAATTTCAGCAATAACAAAACGGATCAGTCAATGTTGAAGATTATTCTTTCTGACTAAAAGCAGTTGCAAACAGATAAGCCAATATTATTATTATAGACCATTATGTTTTGAAGATAATTAACAAAATAATGTAAGTGTTAAATATCAGAATACACCAATAAAAACAAAATTATCCAATAAATTTCATGAGAAAAAAAAATTAATTATTGGTAGAGTAGAATCCAGCCTCAGCATTGTCAACATCAACTTTGAAGGTTCTATAGTAAGCAACTTTACCAATAGTTAACTTGTCATTTCACTTAAACCATTTTTCACATGTTAAACAACAAGACAATTTGTTTGTCATAGACACTTGAATGTGTTTACCAACCTAACTGCTCTTGTGGAATTAGTTTTGACTAAAATGTTTCTATCAATCTACCAACCTTTTGATAAAAAGCTGAATAACTGTTTTAGACTGTTTGTTTAAGTTATTTGATCACGTAATGAAGTAAAACGAATAAAAATTATATCTCAAAGCAAGAAACCACCTCAATTTTATTGTTTTAATTTAAACTACTAGCAATTAGTTAATAACATGCATAAATTACCAAAATATCCATAGTTTGTGATTTATACACTTTAAAATACTTTCGTTGAATAAAAATGATTTTAATATGCTTATAATATAAGTTAAACTAATGGATCATAGCGGATTACTGATGCTTTATGGATGTAAGTTTGTCACCTATGTAAAAAAATATCAAAATCTACGATTTATGTATCCTCACATCAATTTGATATCCGCTTTTGTCTACATAATTCAGTACTTATTAACTACTGTTATAATTTTTCTAATGTGAATAGCATTTAAACCAAATCTATACGTTCTCAGACAATACAATATTCACTTTAAGGTGAAACAGTCGGCTTACTTTATTGTGAACCTACCGAAACGGTTAATTATCAAAGGATTAGAAGAGTTTGCGCGCGAAACCGAGTTCGAATCTCGATTGTGTGGTTGTGGATGTTCACATTTAAAGAGTCACACACTTGAAAGGATCAGCTGTGAAGTCCTGCCTAGATTTCAGTGATTTTATGATCTGATCTTAATAAAATCCAACCATCTTTCGACCGTATATATTTGATTAGAAAAAAATTGATAAATATGCTGGGGTACAAAAATTTCAGTTATTTCTGAAAGTGAAAACTCTATCAACATGGTAGAATCGTGGAGGTAGTTCATTTTGTTTACATTAAAAGTTTAATTTCACTGGTATAACCATTAAACAGTCTTTACAAAATGTTTTTCTTAAAAGAAAAAGTCAAATTTTCACGTAATTAATACCCTGAATTGCCAATGACAAACAGTGAATACTGAATGTTCAATTTACATTGACGATTCGGGACATTTTCACGTTTTTGAAAGGCAAAGAATTTTTCTACTAGATTTCAATGACATCAGCTACTTCGTTGGAGTCTCGGATTAAAAACATCAACATCCCAATACAGGTCTTGCTAGCTGACGAGTCCAAAATAGGATGGCATACGCGTCCTGGATTCCACAGCTACCCACTATAAATCATTGGTTGTAATAATTTAACGTATTCAACATTTCTAAACAAAATTTTCAAGTGCACTGAAGTCATGAATTCACTTAAATATAAACAATATTTAAATGTATATTGTGATTACAGATTTCGCTTGATTTAATAAATTACTAGATTGTTTTTCACACAGGAATTTATTGATCAAATTACACTGATAATTTGATATGAAAGTAAGTATCAAGATTTTGGGCCAGAATTCATTTCATATATGAATGTAGTATTTAAATGATTATGTATGAATGTACAGGATGGTTAAAATGCAAACAACTGTTTTTATGCGTACCGCTAACATCAAGTGCCTGTAGGACACTCATGATAAAAATTCAATTAGTTGTTACTAAATAAGATATTCTAAATTGTAAGTTTTTATGAAATCAATAACTTTGAGTTTTCATACCACGGGGTTTATTTTAACTGGACAACAGTTGATAATAACAAGGAAGCATTAGATAGATTTAGTTCGATTGAAACAACTGGTTATCAGTATAAATGACTCCTATAAACTATTGGAAATTACTTGTAAAATGGGACAATTTGAAAGAACAACATTTTTTGTAATAAAAAAAAGAAAACATTTATTACATACTAATATTTTTGATATTGGCGCCGGCCGATCTATCCGCTTTAAGATATTATCTATTGAACATTGAATATCAGATAAATTCATTAAAAAAAAAAACAAATTAGACATAGATTCACTTTTACCAATGTAGTTAGTCATTTGACGATTTCTGATTTTAAATCTAATGAATTTATAATTTATTCACATTTACGTAAAAGTAATTTTAGAGATTTCTGAAGGAGAAAGAGAAAAAGCAGGACACTAACGTAGGTTGTTTATTTTTAGGACAAAAATCAATCGGATCATTACTAATCACATACAGTTTGTTTGTGTTGTCAATTCATGAATAAGACAGACAAATGAATTAGATGAACAAATTTTGATAATTAATAACTATTTATTAATAAATAGCTGTTTCAAGATGATTGTTTGAAAGTTACAACAGAAGAGATGATATTTTAAAGTCAGTCAGTCAGTCATTCAGATGCAACGTAGAACTTCGTACGTAAGTACATCAGTTCATGTCGCTATACCACATCAGCACAGAGATGTAATTGTCAATTCAAATCCAATAATAGAAGAGGTAGTAAGGGTATTAGAAGCAATCGGAGAGGTTAGGATTAGAAGATATTATTCAAGAAGTATGATTTAATGAGAAAAGTTTAGAAAGTCAAAACTAGAGGGGTTGAAGAATCCAGAAGATTAGGATTTGAGCGAACACAGAGTCAAGCAAATAAATAATCGAACTGCATGTTGACTGATGAAATACCATGGTGGTTATGTTAATTCAGGATTCAAATAAAAAATTTGAATTTTTTTATCAATAGAAATGTTCAACAAGATGGCTTCTGGTTTTGTTACTTCGTTAAATCAATCTACCAACATTTTAAGTCATTGAGTTTTTTTGGAGTTGTAACTGAAATAGAACCTCGATTTTGATACATAAATGTTCCATTTGACGGTGTTATATTACATAAACTGATCATATTGACTCTTTATTTTTGGGTTTTGTATAATATCGTCAAACTAAAAAAGGAGCTGATATTTCAGCAGAATGATGTCGAATGAACAGTCAAATCTCCTTTAAAACATACATTTTCACACTTCAGTATTATTTGCATGATTTTGCCAATGACTGTCCGAAATCCATTAACGACAAAAGTGACTTCAGTCCAAGAGTTCGTAATTATTAACTTTTATTTTTTATAGAAAACAAAGTTTTCTGTAGAACAATTAGTCATTAGTTTTTATAGAACATATATATTATTTGTTTAGCAGTGAAATTTGAAATGTAAATTTCGTTTTGAGACGTATCGGTTGGATGTAACTGAAAACCAACGTTATTGTTCATGCTAGAACTCCAGTTCACTAACCTTCACATCAAATAACAAGATAATAACTACTGAGTTACTGAGTTTAAATAACTATTATCTTTCTCACTGGGTATAAAATTTATAAACATGATTATTAAGTCTGACGTTATATCGGCTTCTAACTAGTTTGAGACCATACGCCCATATACACACGGAAGTCCTCATAAATTTTTAATAAACGCTTGCATTATTTCTACAAGTGAAGAACGAATGTCAAAAATGTTCTATTGCTTAAGCGGAAAGTAAGCGAACTATGCAAGATAGTTCGGTTCCGTTGTCCAAACACCATGAGCAACAACCTACTGTTACAGAGAACAAACCGGATTCGAACTGAGGATGAAATCAGGAAGACGTACTGGAGGTGCACAGGACACATTGACTAAAGCACTCAACTGCCTCACAAGGCAAGCCATAACTCAGATTCATAAAGGTCATCGGAAAAGAGGAATACCAGAGAACACATTACATCGAGAACTGGATACAGACATAAAAAAAATGAGCAGCCATTGGGAAGAACTGGAAAGGAAGGCCGAGGAAGGAGTAGGTTGAAGAATGTTAATCGGCGGCATGTGGTCCATTAGCGATAACGGCCCTAGGTATGCATGTAAACAAGTTTCATACATGCCAACAAAAGATGGTAGAAATCTAGTCCTGAATATCAACCTCATGCAACTAATAATAATAATAAATATTATGTCAGTTGATTAAGTTTCTGGTTGTTTGAGGTCTATAGCTTAGTGAACATCATCACTGGGTTTCAGTTACATCCAATGAGACTTAAACAGAATGGCGAAATGATTAGATCGAGGCATTTTTCATAGGATGGACATTTGAAATTCAAGGCAAGTAAAACAGGATAATTTAAACGTGTACTAGTATAGAACATTATCTATAAGCTGTAATAATGTGCTGTTTGTTTAGAGATTTTCACGCTGGTTAGAGAGTGAATCTGTTAAAAAGCAACATAAATAAATCGAATAGTGGATAGAAAAGACAAAATGACACAAAACTGGAAAACATACACACACCCATCTATCTACACACACATGGATACATGGACTTAATCAATCACTGTTACACTTTGGAGACGGTTTATCTATGTGAAAAATTAGTTGAATCAATGTACATTTACTGAGTAGTTCATTAAAAATACAACCATGACAAACAACGAAACAGAAATGATAATTACGATAACGATTTCCTTTCAGATTTTTTAAAAATTATTGGAAATAAATGTCTGGTAATAAGTGTTTAACCCTTATAATAATAAAGTTGTAGTGATTGCTGAATTTCATTAATTTCTGAAGCAATTAATGTTAGATTGCCATTGAAAACCTGAAAGCACTGTACAGCCGTTTCGTCCTAGTTTTTGGACGTATCAGCAGCTTATATACATGATCTATCAAGCGGGAATAGAACATAGAACCTTTGGTCTTGCACACAAACACTTAACCTTTACACCACTAATGACTGATCGCATGAGGAAATTCTTGGAATTCTATTGAAAAACCGAGTCGGATGTCGAGTAGTCACCCTCGATACAATTAATGTCACTGATTTCTCTGTTGGGAGACAGTTCAGAAGTCGAGAGGTTAGGCGTTCGTGCACGAAGCCAAAAGCCTCGGGGGTCCCATACGTGGATGAAATGGCTATTTGGTGCTTTGAAGTTTCCGTTGATGATCTACCTTAGATTAGGTAGTGTCATGGATATTAATTCCTTAGTGAGGACCTAATTATTTCCATAAATTCTTGGAACGTGAAGTCAAGTGATATGAATTCCAACCTTATAGAGCGTATCAGTTCCCCTAAGATTTCGTTTATGCCTAGAAAGTAGGTCCCAACCTAGTCCTATGATTTCTTACTGACAGCTCCAACTACCTAACATCAAAAAAACTAAGCTCACCGAAAACTTTAACCCCTTAGACTAGTGACCATATTACAGCTTGATCAATTGAATTCAGTTAAACATGAAATTGACTATTACTTGTCAACAGTTCGATGATTTGGATGCTTATAATTCAAATACATGATTTTTCAGTGTTATTGGTTTGGGTTTAGACTCCATTGTCTTTTGCCAGTTCGATGTTTTAACTGGAAATTTATCGAAATGAAATAGGTGTGATTATATTCGTCTTTAAACTTCCACTATTCATAGTACTCATTAAAGGTTTAGTTTACATGGCTAAAATCCCACCTCCAACCAATTCTATGAAAGAAATTAATCCAAAACATGTACAATTTAGGTAACCAAATGAACAAAAACATGACATTGATTACTGACTTCGATACTTTTAGATAACATGACAAAACGAACTTGTTGTTGACTTGATTGATTTCCTAAAGAAAGTTTTTACAAATTAACAGTAAAAAATTTTTTATCAAGAACTGCCGTTTGCTTATATTCGTAAAGCTTTTCTAACCAATCAGTGTATAACTAAAAATAAAACTCATAACCAAATTCTGCTTTCATTGTGAGTTTAAAATATAATTGAACTATTAGATTTTGATTTAATTGAATGTATTAAAAAACTTAACGTTTTAGTAAGACTGTTTTTCATTTCCTTTTATTGCTAGAATTTATGAGAATGACATTATGTTCATGTGTAATTTGAAAATCTACCAGTGTATTTTGATTTTTCATTAAAAATATAAGAGATTTCAGGTGATTATTAATTTTGTTGTGTATCATTGAAATCCACGAGTTCAAAAACAATCAGACTGCATCCACAAGCTGAGGAAAATAATATCTGGTGATGAACGAATTCCACTTTGAAAGCTTATAGAACTAACAATTCATTCATGATGTTCAGCAGTCATCAGAAATTCCCATCTCGTCTCTGATATTAGTGAACTTAATTGATCAGAGCTTCTTATTGTGTGTAACAGTTTGTCTCAAAAGTCAATCTCATCAATGAGTAAATTTACTATCGTTTATAATTGTGTAAAGTTTATGAAGATGGTACAATTTGTCATTTACAGACATCAAGAATTGGCTGAAACTAGAAATAAGAATTGTAAAATGTTAACTGATGCACTCATTACCAAGAGGTTTTTCATATTATGAAAACCGAAGACCACTGTAGAACTGGATAGTTATTTCCTCCTAATATAATGAAACTACTAAAAAATTCTATTGAAAATATTGTGAAATATGAAGTCAACTATGTTAAGGATGATTCTATTATCTGAAACACTGGATGTGTACTCACAGTTTTATATTTTAAACTAGACCTAACCATTAGATGCCGATTTATTAGTCTACAAGTATTATGCTAACTTTTCAACCACTACATTACAGCCTTCATTATGGCATACTAGTCAGGATTGTCTCACGTGACAACCTTATTCTTTTATGTCCCACTGCATAGAATAACACGCACATGTTATAAACAACAGTAGTTATTTATTCATTAAGTAGAGTAAATTGAACAATGATGATATTATCTCTATTTTAAAACTGATCGAAGTTTATCAATTCCTAATTGTAATCTCAACTATTACATGACTAACTAATTTTGCTGAATTCACATTGTATATTATTGTCAACTAATCAAATATGTGTGTAGAAGGAAAAAACAAAGGAAAGAGGGCAAAAGATTTAGTGAAGTATTATACTTAGTCTAATTCACCATTTAAGAAGTACAATTATTGTCCTAAATAGAAGAAAATGTTAACTTTTCATACAGATTTGTATAATTAGTTTATCACTCAGTAAAACAACACATTTGTTACTTATCCTTTGGAATTACATCAGAAAAAACTAAGTAAATACACTGCGCATACTGAATGTGTATGTTTTAATATCAATACGAATGTTGGCGCCAAAACTAATGAGTTAATTGATCATACTAAGATTGGAAAAAAAAATACAGATTTTTATTAATCTCGTTTTAATTAATTCTAATTGGGTTCAGTAGTTTACTAGTTTAAACTGATAGTCGTAAATAGTAACTAAACCTAAATTGAATAGATTTTTTAATATATACTTTAGGGATAGTAGATCCCCAAATATCGCTTGTTAAACCTTTTAATTATTTTACTTATTTTTGAAAACTTGAATCGCTTATTTTCGCGCAAAATGCGCCTTTTATCACCTTCAGTTTGTGTTTCATACTTGGAAACACTTTAAAAATTTATTTGCTAGTTTTCTCTTTCAGTGTGCTATTTTGCAAATCTTACAAGGATGCTTTTTTATACGGTATAAATTTCACTTGAACTGAACAACTTTTAATTGACTCACTCGGGGTTGCTTGTGAATCATGCAATTTTCCTGTTGACTTCAGTCTTCTAGTTATCTGGACTGGGTTTCGGAGAATATTTTGTAAATCATGCAAGGATGCTTTTTTATACGGTATAAATTTCACTTGAACTGAACAACTTTTAATTCCCTCGCTCGACGGTGCTTGTGGATCATGTAATTTTGCTGTTGATTTCAGTCTTCTAGTTATCTGGACTGTGTTTCGGAGAATATCTTAGCTGTCCTGTGATTGTATCACTTGCTTACGTTCCGTTTGCCAATATCAAGTCGTATCTTAATAAGCACGAGCATAACAATATAAGGAAAAAGTTTCGAATTGTAGATAAACCAAGGTAGTGGAAGTTTTCGAATTTCGAAATTTCTAGAATAAATACCACTTTTTGTTGGATCAAATTGTAGAGTCAAACAAAATTCCCACAACAGTATTAATCTCAATCATATTAGTCACTCTAAATTTATTTCCCTAAAATCTAGTGAGAACTTATGTTCATCATGTTTAACCATATCAAAATTAAGACTGAAGATGATACTACCATTCTTTACAAAAGAAAATGAACTGAAATTGACAATCTCAACTATTGGATATCATCTGAACTCGCTGAGAGATTTAAATAATCTGTAATCGATTTCCAGAAGGGTCATGGGTGAACAATACCAATGCTATTCATAATAAGATGAAGTACTAGTAAGGGCTCATAGACAAAATAGATCTTCAATTCCTAGGAAATCAAGGTTACTTTTATGTTTTCAAACCTCTCAACTCAATGATTCAACTGAGGACACCGACATTAACTGATCTCCTAGTGAACAAAGATGATTAGAAATAAAGTATAAACCAATATCGATCCTCGTGGATCACATTCGAACACCGCTACCCCACAGATTCGATTACATCTGAGTTCTGAGTGCTGGTCAGCTTACAACGCTGATCCAGAACTTCGTATCGATTTCCCTCAGTTACTTGGCGAAAACTACAACCATTTAACTCAGAGGTCGTACTGAGAAATGGCCAACACAAATCGACCAACATTAATTATCAGACAAATATGAAATTGTTTAGTGTTAGGACGCCTTGAATAGAATATTTTCAAAATAAGTCTGTTGAAATTGTTGGATTTTATAGCTTATATCATGGACTGACTTTGTTTATAAAACTAGAAAATACTGGTAAGTATTTCGTTGCAGTACCGAAATTCTAATCAGTCTCTTAAAAACCCCCTCATTCTAATAATAATAACAATAATAATATGCTCATTAGTAACTTAATCCTAAATACCAATCGCTGAGAATTCCGGACGAGTTGAGTTCAACCACACATCAGAATTGGAGAAATTGTTGAAAGATACTTGACCATTATCATGAATCGATCGAAGCCAAAATTGTACATCATCAGATGTTGAAACAATTTTCTGATGGTCCAGTTATGCAGTTAGTCATATGGAACACCAAACTAGACATATTTATACAGCGGTTTAACATGAAATCTAAAGTTTCTGGTTTCTATCCTAAATAAAGTATAATGTTCATTTAAAACTTAATTAACAGTAGTTCAATCAATGAGTTATTGATGCTTCTATCAGTGTAGTCTGCTTCTTGGTGTAAATCACATTCAGTAGTGTTTGTCTCTAAAAAAATCTCCTCTAGAAATAATTTTTTTATTTAATCCACTAAAATGTCTAAATTTAAGAATTAAAAATGATTTCTAACATTTGCTTTTTATTAAACAGAATATATAAAAAAATAGACAGAGAGATTGTTTTACTTGATAAAAGCATATAAACAAGTGACTACTAGAACACATGCATACACAAACACATATTCTCATTGGTACTGTTTAACTGCTTCATATAAGTAAATATAAATAAATACGATTACAGTACCTAATTTGGTGACAGTTTTGTTGTTGAAGACCATAGAAAAAAAGAAGATATGCATACACTGAAAATGATAATCGAATTCGATGCTATAAATTCAGTATCAAGATTTAAAAATTTGAATGACATCTACCACTGTCACACATTTGTCTGTGATTAGTTCTCCTTAAAATAAAACTCGGAGTTCTACTGAAAAGCAACTCTACATACAAAATATAACTAATGTTGAGTATGAAGCAGTCATCTACTCGTAGTTATTAAAAGAGATTGGACTATTTAATAAAAGTGAATTGATTGACATTGAAACTGTAAATCGTTGAATTGTGACTTAGTAGTCTAACGAGTATACACTCATTGGATTCTATCCTCAGTAGGTTTGTATATACTCACTGTCACTGACGAGCTACATTATAAAAGAAATAGATGTGTTTAATACTTTCCTTGTTTTTACTGGTTATCTAACTACTGTCAAGCAGTAGTGCATTTTAGTCTGATAGAGTGATTTCCATTAATTTTGGTGGTATGAATTGGATAGGAAAATGGAAAAACTTAACCTTTAGACAAGTGAAAATTAGCTGAGGTTGAAATATACACACCAGTTACACATCGAATAATTCCAAACCGCTATAATCTTGGTTGGTTAAAGTGCATCAGAAGATTGTTAATAAACACTACGAACAAGTTTAATTTATGACGAAATATCTATACAATGTATGTCTTGTTTTTCAGTTGACTTCTTCCTCTCATACCAGTTAAATACATCTTCATTAATCTCAACAAAATTTCATATCATAACATAAAATGAATGGTGCTTAGCAATGAAATTCATGACGCGGTTGTTTATCCTATTTGAGACTCGTCAACTGATTTTATCTGCATCTCATAGTTGATATTAACTGACGAAGTTTCTATACTGAAGGAGCACCTATTCATGCTGAGTTGAAACAGTCAGATATCAGTATCAACTTTAACTATTAAGTGGACAGAAATATGATCAAATAATATCAGTGATTGACTAAAGTTAGATAACAACACCGTCGGATGCCAGCTCAATGGTCTTAAGGTTAAGCGTTCGCAAGCGAAACCGAAGGCCCAGGATTTGATTCCCGGGAGCGAGGATCTTGGATGCGCACTGCTGATGAGTCTCATGTTAAGACAAAACGGCCATCCAATACTTCCAGTTTTCTAACGGTGGTCTAGTAATGATCAATTCATAGCTGCAATGAAACTCAACAATCTCTATAACTCTTTAATGAATAACCAGTTAGTGTTAATTGCTTAAGTTTCTAATATATCTTCCTTTCACAATTAGTTACTCATAGTCGGCATTCTAATTTCATTTCTGTGTGAATCATAAGATTTGTAAGGAAAAAAAAAGATGATAACATTTTATTCATCAGTAGAGTAGATGTCATGCACTCTTTAAATCTAATCGATCTATAGTTGCTAATAATCAATAAAGCATACCTAACATTTTTGATCGATTGACGAAGTGTACCGAGTGAAAATGGAATGATTGCGCAGTCTATGCCTAATATATGTGTGCATTTAATAGTATTAGTATTAGTAGTAGTAGTAGTAGTAGTAGTAGTGGTTATTGTTGTTTTTTGATAAATTGTACATTTCATTGTATATAGGAGCTGTCTGAGTTATTTTATGTCTAGGTCAGTCAATACTCTGGTTAACATTTTGATAATTGGAAAAAAATACATGAATTTTGATAATATTTTCTAGTCACTTTTTATTTACATCATATAGTTATTGATTTAAATAAATATGCGGTGAAAATCACAAAATTATTTCGAATTAATTTAATGATTTTCAATTAAGCCTAGTTAAGTGTAAGTAGGTAGGTAGTTGAAATTTGAATGGTTATCAAACTAAATGTGTTAAAATGAGAGCTTCAAGAGCTTCAAATTAACTATTTACGATATTCACAGAGAATACTCGGTGAATATCACGTAACTTTCTTTTTTTAATATTCGAAATCTCGAATGACATTAGGATGTGATTGCTCTCATCTTGAGTTATCTATGAAACAATTATGAATACGAATGTACAAACAACTTAAGTAAATGATTTAATCGAAAATAAATTTTCTTCACTGGATTCTCTTCTTTGAGTTGCCTAAATTATCTCAATTTAGATCTTACTATCCTATTCATCATCTTTTGAATTCAATGAAAGCTAATATAAAGTAAGGTTTATAATAACCGAATATCGATTGACCACTTAGTAATAATAAATGTCATATTTTATGAGCAGGGATAGATGGTGGTTAGCGATAAAATCCAGAATGCACGCTTCGGCTTACTTGGAGCCATCAGCTGAATATATCTGCATCCCAGAGCTGTTGTTCACTTCAGATGCCATCACGCTGTCCACTAAACTATTGAGTCCTAATAACCACTGATTCGTACAATGAGTATCAGCTAATTTAGACCAACGTCCAGCGTTTATTACTCACTATCCTCAACCACCTTTTGCTGACTTTTCTGTTAAAACTATCGCTGTGGATGGTCAATCATATGTGCTAGTTAATGGACAATGTAAACAGAAATTTTCTCAAAGCTGGTCAAAGTAATTCGCTGAAATTACAACCTATTAAAAGGATTATAAATAACAATTTATTTATTGATTATTTTGTATACAAATAATGATTGACCGATGCCAGTTAATAAGAAATCATACTCTTATGATGTGAGTATCAATCGATGGTAGAAATAATAATTAGAATTTTAAGATTTAAGACAAAAAATATGTCAAGTTTGTACTATTCTTTTGGTAGGTATGTAGGATTGGCGACCAAGACAAACGTCTTATCATGTTTAAGAATCGACAGCCTGACTTATTTGGATCCCAAAGTTGTTGTTCATAATGATACTCAAGCAAGGTGATTTTTGCTGTAATCTCTAACTTATTATTCACTGAGCTACTGATTTTTTACTTGGCTAATCACATGGAAGTGACTGTGGCATCGTGTTTATCAAGTCCTTTTTTAGTGTTCACTAAAGTTGATCCATTAAATTTCGATGAATGACTTGACTTATATGATTTTGGTCATTATTCAGTTCTCGACCAATTGTAAATGTATCTCAATCATAATAAAAGTTCTCCGCTGTGCAGATAGCTTAGTGCTAATGTCTCTGACTGAGAAGTTAGATGACATAGAATCATATCCGCTAAGGGGCATTATTTTCCTCAAGAATACAGATAAAATTTAATGAGGGGTTCCAAATGGCAAGAAACTTAAATTAAACACGGTCCTTTGTCGACCATCTATAAATTCCACCTGACAAGTATTCATTTTTGATGACAAAATGACAAAAGGAAAATTATGATCAACCTGAAGGTGTGTTTTCCAGTGCAGGAAAATGAATGCTGGTCATCTGCTTTTAACAATTAATCCTCCAAATACATGTAAGTTCAAGCACACACGCAAATCGGTATGTATAATATCAGTTAACAAGATGATGATATATTATCATCCTGTTCTGTTTCGAAAGCTTATATCATTTGGTTTTTTAGGAAAAAACTGTTAATTTCCACTGATGTAATCCCAACAATATTTTATTGATTACCTTTCATTTTTTCTAAGGTATAATCAATATTTAATATATCCTGTGTGTCAGTCAAGAAATACTCTGCTCATTGAAACTAAGTGAATATTAGAAAAGTTTACATAACTGAAATCATGTTAAATAATTTCAATAAATAATATCAATAGTAGATTTATTTATAATTAATAATTTAATTTCATATACTAATAGGTGTTTCAACAAAAATCTTAAGAAACATGAATAACAATTGGATAACTTACTTGATCGGTTTTATTTTCAATCGGTTGACATATTGATAGCGTTCCGTGTTGTTCAGTTTTCTTATTGAAATTTGAAAGTATTTTGTTGTCAACTCCTTTGATTTCATCGGTTTTTATGTTTGAATTTAAGAAATTTACACTTGGATCTAATTCCAATAAAATAAATTCATTTTCAGTTAATTCAAACAAATGCATATCAGTATTTAATTTATTTTTTTTACAGGTTTTATCCACAAATGGACTGTTCAATTTCACTCCCAATGATTTCCATTCAGCTTTATTGGGATAAGTTTTAGTGGTCATTTTTGTACTGGAAGCTGTTTGAAATTGATCATTGGACATTGAACGGTTTGTTTTAATTGAGGTGAGCTTGTTTGAAATCATTGTATTATCAGTGTTCATATTGAAATCGTATTTATCATTATTGTCAATACGATTGGTGCTTGGTAATTTACGTCGATCTAACCAATACTGACGTGTTCTACTTGGTGTTTCATGGATAATTTGTGTTTTTCCATCAAGTGTATGATTAATTCGTACACGATTATTATTATTATGAATATGATTATTATTGTTTGGTAGATTTCTTCTATTTAATTTATGATTATAATTATTCAGATTCATATCTACCGTATTAAGAATGGTGTGTCCATGATCATGGGTCAAATGTAATGATGAGAAACAGTTTAATCCATGTGATTCCGATTGATAATGACTCAGTAAATGTTGATTTCGTTTTATATTAGGTGAATTTGAATAAGTCGGTGTGTAGTAACCAATTTGTCGAATACTATTGAAATTAAATGTCATGATAATTTAGTGTTGAAAAAAATCTAGTTATAACCAATAGTATTATTGACTAATAACCGCATGTATTAAATGAATATGCATAACTAATCGAATGATTGTGTGTTCTCATGCTATTGATTTTTATTGAAATTAGGTTGTTCTCTTTATGTAAATAATACATGTGCATCTCCAATTGATATGTATATGTATAATACTATATCTTTTTTTCATAGAACACAACTTTATTTATTCGTATACACTTCCGAATGAATGATTATCATAAGGTTTTTTTTTGTGTGTGCAAATATGTCACTCTGTTAATGTGCATCTTTTTTAGAGTGTATATACTGTGTGTTAATGTTTAATATACATACACATATATATATGTATATGAATGTTCGTCATCCAAGTGAGATCATATGAGTTCGTATATATACATATATATATATATATGTGTAGATGACCGTATACATGTTGATTAGTTCATTGATATCTGTACAAACAAACTATACATTTAGATTTATTTATTCGTTGGGGATAAACCAGTTACTGTCCCATTAACTAACAAATGAAATGCCTCAGTATTTATTTATTAGAAAGAAGATGGCTAAAATTGTGTGATCTGTATTTCACCAATTCAATATTGATTGGCCAAATCATGTGAACCAGTCAAATTTCTCCTTTACGAATTCATCATAATTTATGTATGATCTGATGAAAAATTGTTTTTTTCTTAGAGTAAAACGATCATTCACTGAATAAATGGTTAACTTGACATATAGACAAATCGTAAACAATTCGAAGTATAGACAACATAAGAGATAATCCAGTTAAAGAGTTTTTGATACGCAAGTTAGGTTTTATCTAGTTCAGATGTGATGCAGATACCTGTCAAGTACGTTAGAACATGGTTGTGTGATATAACGAATTGAATGCAGTTGCGCATGTACTCTACTACTTTTGTTGGCTAAATCGTCTACAGTTCAGTGTTTCGTTCATATGACTGAAGGTTTCAAGTTCGATCATTGGTGGTAGGTTTGTAGATGAATACTGTAATGCTTACACTAGTGAGCAGCTAGGAATCGTACATCTGACAGTAAACACAAAAAATGTCATGTTGTTAAAATAAAATTCACTGATCCTTAAAACTAGTTTTCGTCAATGAAGAATATAAGATTTCAACTCATTAGTTTAAAAATATCGAATAAACACGGAGAATAATTACTCCTAGGGTCGTTTCTAAGGTAACTTTAAGTTGTCTGTAAACAATCTTCACGTCCAATAGCCTCGATAAGACGGAGAAAAATGTCATCTGACAGTCGACATTTGAATGGGCTAATGGGGAACTCTTACAATCTCTCGTAATATTCAATTCATATTAATTATTTCAGAAATAAGTATATTATTATAAAAGATCACAGCGATAAAGAAAACGCTGTACTTTTGTCCCAATGGTTTCGTTTTTAACCTCGATTCATTGGGAAATTCATGCGCATAGTTTAGTTTTGGGGTGAACAGTTGCTACTTGGTCACATTATACTGTTGTGTTTTATTAATCAATAAGGATTTTATTCGCTTACTTAAACAACTCGATAAATCGGACATTGTCAACATCAGTCAACATTTTGAACAGATCTTTCTTGTTTTAATGATGATTCAATGTAAATTTTTTATTCAGATAGAATAAGTGATTTGATTAAATGATAAAATTTCACATTTTTATAGTCTATAATTTTTGAGTGAAAAAATAAAATCATTTCATTAAGTCATAAACAGTTAAAGCAGACAATATAGAAATTCCGCCTTTATTTATGAAATATTGGTTATTTATTTGAGAAAAATCATGTTTTTGTATCAACCTTATTTTTTTCCTCACAAAACAAAATCAGTCAGTAATGAAATATCCATTCAAAATAACACCACCTTGAAATTGTAATAAATCTTTGATGCATGATGTTTGGTGGTAATCAGTTAACAAATCTTGAATCTATGATTTCCACCAGCTGGCATTAATCAGTAAGATACATTTAGAATTTTGTAAGAACAAATATGATCTTTGGAAATTCGATCTGTTTTCAACCGATCGGGCATATATATTACTACTGAATTATTCCAGCTATGATTGTTATTTGCATTTGGTATTGGCGTATTTACAACACACTGATCATTGAGAACAGTGATGAATGTTATATTAGTTCAATTTTTCATTTGTGGAACGCTTACTTTGAAAGTATGACAATGGTTTCTAATCAGTAATCATCTAGTGTGACCAAAACCATAGTTTCAGAATAAATTATTCTCTGCTCAATGTAACGTCTTCGACTGTGATGTGTGAATTCGATTAGTACAGGTAATTTCAGTCCCTTCAAGATTGTTGTAAACACAGGCACTAACTGATACTTATACAAGGTTGAAGGCTTTCTGATTAAAATATCCATATGCAATTGTGTGAATAGTCAAAGTATAATAATCTTCCTGTTGGTGACCTTCATCCAGATAATTTTGATAAACTAGAATTAAGAGTTAGTTATCTCTTTAATTTGGATCACGTGATTATGACTAGACGATGTAGAAACTTGTGATCTAGATTTCACCAATGCAGGGGAGACTGAAAACGAATTTTTTTTTTAAAAAAAAGATTTAAATCAAGCATTAAAGAAGCAATTATCTTTCTATATTGAAGACACTGTTAATGGTAGGACTTTGATTTCAATGTTAATATTCACTATGAAATGTGCATATTGCGTTAAATACTATCTTATCCTAAACGAAATAATGTAGGTACTTATGCATAAGCGTCATCTGTGTTAACAAATCTAAGAGCTATCCGAATGGTTTTCATCTTGGATGACTAACTAACTAACTTATATATACAGTACAAAATTGATAGGGCGAGTCAATGTAAGTTCATCATCATGCCTATGTACATATGCTAGGTGAAGAACGAACGGCAATTGAGTTAAGTTGAGTAATCAACACTAATGGTGAAGAATTAACTTAGTTGTAATTAATAATTATTAGAAAGTAAGACGAACAAAATTGTATCATTTTTATATGACTAATTAATGTAAATAATAAGAAACGGATAAATTATAATGAAAATGCTAATCTATTATCTTATCACGGATCGAAACCTTATAACTTACATATAAACCTATCACTATCGTTACAACAGATTAACTACTAGTGCTCAATTGTTTTATCTATTCAAGTACAGTGAATTTATAATGCTGAACTTATTATCACTTATTACCATTGGTCAATTAGTGTGCCTTATTCAACTGGATTCAGTTTGAAAATAAAAACTGTTACTTAAATTCCAAAGAGATATTTCATGAGGACATGAATTTTACTTGGTCTAGGAAATTTTTAGAGATTGCTGAATTTTATAGATTTTTCAATAGTTTTCTAAGGTCGGTTTATCATTTAAACCGGAATATATATCAATCTTCTACATGAATCATTCAAAATTCGCGGTGTCCAGGATTTGACCGCGATACGTTCTAATCCTCCAGACTGGCCACCTAAGCGAGAAGATAAAAGTGGAACAGTGTCTAATCAGCTACTGAATAACATTTACAAATACTCGTTCATATATATATATAAATGATATAGCCTTCTTAAATACAGTTGTCAACTCATTAAAACACAGTGATACTGTGCAAGTAATGATGTTTCTTATGTTACCAAATCATTCATCAGAATTTTTAATAATCATATTTGATATAACAAGATTAAATTTTCCATACACTTATGAAATTATTCTATATCGCATTTTATTGCATTCTATGTTCATTAGCACATATTTTCACATTAGCACACAATGTAGCACATAATTTTAAAAAAAAAAACGCTAAATTTTTAAATTCATTTTTGTTTTCTTTTTTGCAACACAAAAAAAAATTAACGAATCATATTGAACCAATATGAACAGTTATTGGATGATTTTTACGGGAAAATGACATTTGTTTGGCTAATTGATCAGGTACCATGTGAATTGGTTCACATTGAATACATCTACACACACACACACGCACAAACACACAAATACAAAAGAAGATTTCATGTTATTTTGCTATTCTTTTGCAGTCAACTGATTGATAGGATGTCATGATTGAAAAGTTTACAAGGAAAAGTAGAATGTGACATAATATGATAGTTGTGGTCTTTTCTGGTGTTCTGTTGAAGAAACAGAGGTTAATTAACATTAATTCAAAAATAAACCTTATTTTATTGCATTAAACTGTCTTATTTTCACTTATAAGCTCTTGGATCTTTCTTTCTCTTACAAATTGAAAATAATCGTTCTCTTTAGAAATATGTGGGTCTTGTGAGGACTGCCATAAATTACAAGCCTTTTTTTTAGTTAGGTATTCGGTACAGTAACAGTAGTGAGGCAGATAAAAGTTAGGTATTCAAATCGAAGGGTACTGGGCTTGAGTTTTAGAATGAATATCAATACCATGCTGAATTCTCAATAATTGGTGAGTCAATATCAATTGGAAGGTCAGTGGGTGCTGCTTCGATGTTAGTTACTTACTTACGCCTGTTACCCCCAACGGAGCATAGGCCGCACTCCAGTTTTCGCCAACAAACTCTGTCCTGGGCTTCCCTCTACAATCCTGTCCAATGTTTGTTCATTCTTCTCATATCTTTCTCTATTTCTCGACGTAATGTGTTCCTTGGTCTTCCTATTTTCCTTTTGCCTTGAGGGTTTCATGTAAGGGCTTGTCTCGTGACGCAGTTCGGTGCTTTTCGTAGTGTGTGTCCTATCCACTTCCACCACTTCTTCCTCATTTCCTCCTCCACTGGAATCTGGTTTGTTCTCTCCCACAGTAAGTTGTTGCTGATGGTGTCTGGCCAACGAATCGGAAGTATTTTGCGTAGACAACTTTCAATGTATACCTGAGTCTTCTGGATGATGGCTTTCGTAGTTCTCCAAGTTTCCGCTCCATACAGTAGAACTCTCTTGACATTTGTATTGAAAATCCTGATTTTGGTTTTGGTTGAAAGTTGTTTGGAGTTGCAGATATTTTTCAACTGTAGAAACGCAGCCCTTGCTTTGCCAATCCGCGCCCTCACATCTTCATCGGATCCACCTTGATTGTCGATGATGCTGCCCAGATATGTAAAGGTGTTAATGTCCTCCAAGGCATCTCCATCGAGAGTGATTTGGTTGGCGCATGTTGCGTTGCATTGGAGAATTTTGCTTTCTCCTTTGTGTATGTTGAGACCTGTTGCTGCTGAGGCTGCTGCTACACTAGTTGTCTTCTCTTGACTTTGCTGTCGCGTGTGCTATGGAAGAGTCAGATCATCTGCGAAGTCCAAATCATCCAGCTGCGTCCTAACTGTCCAGTTGATACCGTTCTTCCCTCCAGACGTCGACGTCTTCATAATCCAGTCGATCACCAGAAGAAAGAGAATGGATGAGAGTAAGCAACCTTGCCTGACACTGGTCTTCACCTCGAAAGAGTCTGTTAGCTGTCCATCGTGTACGATTTTGAAGTTGAATCCATCATAAGAATTCCGTATGATGTTAACTATTTTCTCAGGCACACCGTAGTGTCGAAGAAGCCTCCACAGTGTTTTCCTATCCACGCTATCGAATGCTTTCTCGTATTCAATGAAGTTGATGTAGAGTGGTGAGTTCCATTCAATTGATTGTTCCACAATGATCCGTAATGTTTCCTTTTGGTCAGTACACGATCGATCCTTACGAAATCCAGCCTGTTGATCTCGAAGTTGGGCTTCTACGAAGTCCTTCATTCTGTTTAACAATACCCTGTTGAAAAATTTGCTTGGTATTGAAAGAAGAGTGATGCCTCTGTAGTTCTCACACTTGCTGAGATCGCCTTTCTTTGGTATTTTGATCAGGTATCCTTCTTTCCAATCTGATGGTACTTGTTCCTCATCCCAAATCTTCTTGAAGAGGATGTGAAATATTTTCGCAGTTGCTTCCACATCTGCTTTCATTGCCTCTGCTGGAATGTTGTCTGGTCCTGCTGCTTTGCCGTTCTTGATTTGTCTGATGGCCATACTGATCTCCTCAATCGTAGGTGCGCCAATATCGATTGGGAGGTCCGTGGATGCTGCTTCGATGTTGGGTGGGTTCAGTGGAGCTGGTCGATTCAATAGTTCCTTAAAGTGCTCTACCCACCTATTTCGCTGTTGTTCAGTGTTGCTGATTACTTTACCTTCCTTGCTTTTCACTGGTCGTTCTGGTTTACGATAGTTTCCGGCGAGCTTCTTTGTTGTTTCGTAAAATTGTCTCACGTTTCCGTCTCTTGCAGCCTTTTTCGCCGTCATTGCTAGATCTTCCACATATTTTCGTTTGTCAGCTCTGATGCTCTTCTTCACTTCCCTGTTTGCTTCTGTGTATGCAGCTTGTGCGGTAACTTTCTCCGCTGTTGTTCGGCTGACGTTGATTACTGCCTTCTTGTTCCTCCTTTCTTCAATTTTTTCAAGAGTACCGACAGACATCCATTCCTTTTGATGGTACTTCTTGTGACCCAGAACTTCGTGACATGTTGAAGTGATTGCCCCCCTGATCCCTTTACAATTGTTCTCCAATGTTGCTTCCTCTCCATTGAATAGATCCTGAAAGGCCTGGAACCTATTAGTTAAGGCTACCTTGAATTCGTTGAGCTTTACAGTATCCCGAAGAAAGGCCGTATTAAACTTCGATGTTGGATGGGTTTTAGTAGGGCTGATCGATTCAGGATTTCTCCAAAATGCTCTACCTACCTGTTTTGCTGTTCTTAGATGTCGGTGATTAATTTTCCTTCCTTGATTTTCACTATGTGTTCTGGTCTATTAGATTTTAGAGCAAGCTTCTTCGTTGTATCATTAAGTCTTCTCATGTTTCCAACTCTTGCAACTTGTTTCGCCATCACTGCTGGGTTTTCCATATAATTTTGCTTATTAGCTTTGATTCTCCTTTTCACTTCTTTGTTTGCTCCTCTGTATTCAGACTCTGCATTGGCTTTGTCTACTCGTGTACGGTTGATATGGGCTGCTGATTTCTTGTATCACCCTTCTTGAATCTTATCAAGTGAATCAGAAGTGATCTTTTCTTTGTGATGGTGGTTCTTCTGGCACATATCCTCATGGGTACGTTTTCGAATCACGTCGAGCTCACCACTGTAGCGAATTGAGACTACTTATCCTAACATTAAATTCCGTTAAGACCAGAAATAAAAAAAACAAACTGTAATTGAAGGACGAGGTGTATTGATTGATGATCTCGTGATATCGTAAAGGTATCGACATAGTGAAATGACCGCAGATAAAAACCACCAGGGCAACCGAGAAATGGTAGCGTCATGTGAAGCGCGCAAATAATGGTTTTTAGTACAGTTAAACAAAAGAAATGCAATAAAACAATCATTAATACAATTGGGTACAATAATAAATGTTTCCATTTCCCCGATTGCGTTCTCTTCATAAAAGTATTTCACCACAGCCTGATGAAGATGTTGATTGTTTCCTCTTCGTTGAGTAGATTGTGAAAGACTGGAAACTTATTGTTGTGGGCTATGTTGAATTCCTTGGGCTTGTCAGTTTCCTTAAAATCTTTTGTAATTTTATTTGCTCAGCTGTTCACTGAAACTTACGCTACTTTGTGTATGCGCTTGTATCGGGATTTGGTGCCAACAATGACCAGTTTGTTAAAGGCACATAAGTTTGCGAATCTCGCATCGTTTTCGCTTCTTTCTTTCTGTCCATGTCGTCCATAATCTCTGGGTTTGGTACTGGCTGTAACTCCAGAAGCGCCTGTCCCCAGAACACACTTGATAAAGGTCTTAATTTTGGATTTTGTGTTTTAGCTCATGGGCTGATCAGTTCACCTTGAGATTGCATTTCTCACCCCGAAAATCCTTGACTGTTATTGGTTGATTTATTATTTTAGTACGCTGTTTTTGTGGCTCTCTCAAAGGCGTTTCTATGATGTATAAATAAACTCGATTTGTGTGCTTGTTGATCTCACACTTTCTACGCCATATCGAGACATCTTCTACTTAGTGGGGCCTTGGGACGCTCGGTTTAGAGTAGACTATCGTGTCACTGAATCATTTGTCTACGCTGTCATTTACCAACTTGAGTGAACTCGCAATAGATCAAGCATATTAACTGCACCTCAGGTGGAGTTTCAATACATACCTATAATCCTAAATGATCATGTGAAAAAAAAGTTTTTTCGACGGAAGTGAATTAGGTATTTTCTTAAAATTCACATTTTTATGATGTTTATATATATATGACATTCCAATGATAGATATATTTTCTATTCTGTCTATTAATTACTGACATATTTATGTGATCAATACTTTCTTCCATAATTTTGCTTATCATAAATTCGAAATGATACTTTGTTTTTTTTATCTACAAATTTTATATTATTTATATTCATCATGTAGCAATTAAAATAAACCAACATAATGAATAAATTAATTTCGGTAGTTAATCGATATTTACATGAACTGCATACATTTTAGTTTAGTGATCACATTCAATAAAATCATGATGTAAATGTATGTTTAACATAATTTTTCAACATGATCAATATTACACGAATTAAATTTAGTTAATCAACTGAAGGAAATATGAATATGAACTAAAAATGGTTGGTTCGTTTATGTATACAATTCATAAATAGTTTCAATTTAGGACTCTACTAAATAAAGCTCATATGACACTGATGAATTCGATTGGAGATGAGGGGAATCATGTCATAAAATCAAATATGTTTCAATGTTAAACGTGATATTTATCGATAAATGTTCAACTGTTAACATTTCATGTCATAGATTTTCAAATCATTTGTAATTCATTAACTTTGTGAATGTTCCAAATGAAGTACACAATTTTGTACTGAGTAAAAAGTAAGTAAACAAAACAGTTGATCGATAATGTACCGAGTGGTTGAATAAAACTACTTATCACAAGATCACTATTTCTTATTTATAGATAATCAGAATCTATTAATAGATATTCTAAACAATCTTGAAACGGATACTGATATAATGAATGCTTCATTCATTCAAGGACATTTCGAAAGTGATTATGTATGTATGTTTAAATGATTGTCAATGTGTCTGGCTTACAGATTTTTTCAAAACATTAAGCGTAAATATTATGCAGATTTTGTTAAGTTAAATATAATAATTAAGAATTGGCAATGTTGATAATTGACAACCCTACATAAATTTTAAATTAAAAACGAATAAGGTGTCTACTCTACTTTTTATGGAACTAGTTACTCTAGATAAAGTATACATATGGTCTGTCTAAAAAGTGAGCTATCTGAAGCATATCTAGACTTCGAACTAGGATGGTTGTGAGTCCTAGGTTCTGTCCCTAATCGGTTTGTGAATGCACACTACTAAGGAGTCCCATCTATCTTTCCTACAGTGGTTCTCCAATTGAATGTAATTTCTGTTGTAAAACTGCAAAGTTCAATGATCTCTGCAATCCTCCATACCAAGATATCTCGTTATATCTGCTACTAGAAACTATTTAACATTTATGAAATTTTCTATTCTAACAATTTCAACATTTTCTCAATCAAATCCGAATTCAAAACGACGATGCTTAAACAATACAACTCCACAACGTTTGAATCGATTTTTATCCAGAAAGAATAAAAAAATTGCTCAACTTTTGGATCAGTCTTTATAAAAGCTAATATTCTGTTAGAGCAAACAATTCTAGCTAGATCAGACCAGGTCTCAATTGATAAATACAAGTACTATCATAAAGTAGTGAGTAAAATAGTCATGGCCTGTATATCGTTCACTATATCAGTGAAGATTATTTGATTTCTAAAGCTTTAAATTCTTCTATACAAATTTAGTGATCACTAATTACACTAAGAATTAAGTTTACAAATAAAAGGACTTGCAATTTATAATGACTGATAGCCACCTATCAACTTATCATTGTGCATACGTTGCCAAATCGCTTACAGTAATGTCCACAGTACATCGTGATCGATGAAATTTAATCAGGACTAAAGACTAGACGTACATGGAATTGTTCATTACTCACTGATTATTGAATATGAATATCCTAGTCTTATGAGAAGTTATTCACGGTGTAACAAGCGTAGTAATAACTTTGCAAACTGTGAAACTATGTGGTATTATCTGTATATTCCTTAGATGAGATTTATAAATTTATCGAATAATAAACGATAAAATAAACTAGCAGTCAACTTGATATAAAATTAAATCAACTCACTATTTGAAAATATTTGCTTCTACTATTAATTTTCTCAGTAAGTTGTTTTTCCGGTTTTGTGTTGCGTTTGCCTGTGCATTGTAGTGAATAGTATTAACGTTCTGCTATGTGTTTATCATGTCCCTTTCTTGTCTCCATAAACATGTATTAAATTCAGTTCCCCATCACTAGGGTTTTGTCCCTGATTTTTTGAAGCTTCTGAATATTTATGCCTACCTCCTACTGGGAATTTTTTAATTTTGATGGATTAGTTTCTGTTCAAAGTAAGCGGCAACAAATCGATATTTTGCCTATTTGTATCATTACGGCTTTCACGACCGTATGCTACTTCTCTCGGGACAGTGAATGCTTAATGGCTTTGTGCTTTGTTCGTTTCTCTGACAGTGTCGTTTGCTAATAGCTGAGTGGTTTAATTATAATGCACTCACGATAATCACTCTAGAAGACATCAGTGATGCTGAAGTTGGTACTCTGACTACTTTATTTTCTATACTATTGATTGATGCTTATTGATAGGAAGTAAACTGGCTATGAATGACGAATTTTTATGCCAGCTCTCACACTTTCTGCGAATGAGTTTAGCAAGAAAACCAAGCCACAATGACCACAAAGTGAAAAGCATTTTCAACCATTTAGACTACTAATTCTCTTGATAACTTGTATTACATAATTGCTGTAGTGCGTCCTCTGTCCTCTGGAACTATGACAATGTCTTCCGTAGTTCTGAGTTTCCTTAAGGCTCTTCATACTTGTGCTGTTAGTCAAGTGTTTTCTTTTTCCCGTCGAGTTATTGGTTTTGTGATTTGATTTATTTCATGTTGAGATTATTTATTTGTTCCAGGCGTTTTGGGTGATGACGGTGTAGAATTTTTAGTTTCAAAGCGTCATGTGTATTATAGTTCAATCCTTTTGGAAGATTTTCTTCTATGTTCGCTAGATTTTGTTTTGACAGGTTGGTTTTGAAGTTTTGATTCGTTTTTGGTTTAGGATGTTTCTTCTTTGTTCCACAACCAAAACACCCAGCTCAGAGAAAAAAAACTATATCATAATCATCTGTTTTTGAATTATATTTGCTTTTTCTTACCATTCATTCGTCTAGCTGATTTTTTGTTTTTCATAGATGATTGTTCTTAGCAAAAACATTTTTGATCAGTGATACTGTGAGCCAATCAGAAATGTTCATACGGATGAGTACTTGTCGTTCATTGGTCAAGAAATGGATTCATTGTCCAAGGGGAAAGAATGTATCGATAGAAATGTGTATCTATGTATATTATTCAGTATTTAAATAGGCTTACTCGTCCATTCTTACTTTCTGGCTCAAGTAGTCAATTCAGTGGGTTAGCGAATATTGATATTTATAGCTCGAATACCGCCCATCATAACCATTAGACTGTTTTTCGAAAAGTATTATACTAACTAATATATCACACATAGTTCTGATAAAATTCTTCTTCTCATTGTATTATGCAAATTTTAAACTATAATGTAATTAACTGAAAAAATCTAGATGGATATTTTCAGTTTGGGTTTTGGAGATTTGTGTTTTTACACATTTGAAATCATCAATCAATCATTATTAGGCCACCCTTAGAAACCTGGAATCACTGAACGGCCGTTTCCTCCTGGTATGGGATTCGTCAGCAGTGCGCATCCACGATTCCTGAACCTCGCAGGATCCGAACCCGGAACCTTCGGTGTTGTGCGCGAACGCCTAACCATCAGACCACTGGGCCGGCATCCAACTGTGTTAATGTCTAACTCTGATTGATCTAGGGATTTTGCGCGACCTCAATCATTCCTCTTTGGTAGTTATTGCCTACACACGACAGGGTTATACCAAAAACTAAATTGATGAACGAAATCTTATTAGAAAAATGACACAATGAATAAACATACGTTAACCACTTTAAACTTGGATAAAGCCAACTTGCTGTAATTCTTAATCACAAGAAAAGAAAAGAAATTCACTGAAATTTCTCAGCCAAACTAGTCAAAATAACTATTTCAGTAATAAGTTACAAATGACATAAACTTGAAGTAATAGATGTGAAATGTCAATATTTTTTAACAAATAACATTGTCTGATTCATTAATAAATGTCTCATTTTGGACTTAATAATAATAATAATAATAATAATAATAATAATAATAATAATATATATATATATATATATATATATATATATATATATATATATATATATATATATTCCGAAAATAATAATAACAGAATTCATTCTTGTTTACAGGCATGAGCAATAAGATATAAGTAATAATTTTAAATCTGGAGAATAGATATGTTATTTTAGATTGTTTGAAGTGTTCTAGTTCAAAAATGATTTAGACAGTATATTTCTCCCATATATTTTAGTAATGCAAAGCGTAAGCTGGCAATTATTAATTCTTTCTAACTGGACATCGTTTATACGCACAGTGGTCGGAAACTAACGTTTTACATTAAGATACGTCATTTATTGGTACAGAGATTACGAAATATGCAACCCAGAAGACATTGAGACTGGCAGATCTGTCTGAATACACCTGTTCTGAGAATGAATACCTGAGTCCCAAGTTCACAACTGCATGGAACTACGAGAATATATTATTATCAATGGTTAAGTCTAGGTGACTTAAAGGGTTACCACTGTAAGTTCATCCTCCATTAGCAGTGTTAAGCAACAACTGTTCTGAGCACCACTGGGTCACCAGACTGAGCTGCATAACACAATATTTATAGACTTACAACAGTAAAGTCTAACGGCGAAGATGTTGAAAATAATTTTTCGTTCAAATATTCTTTGTTTTTGAATATTCTATGGGGATATTTATGCCAATTTAAAGTCAGTCAATATAAAAGATGTAGTGAGATTTATTTCATTTTCACGTGAATCCAATCATTTGTATGATACACACAGTCGTTCGATTGAATTATCAATATAACTGTTTTGCTACCTAACCACATATTCTAGCGTTGATACGCAGAACAATTATGTGCCCGTCACAGAGAAGATAAGTGAATCCATGTGAGAGAATACATTTGCTGGAGATGTCGTGGTATCGAAAGAATACTGAAATCGTGCCAGAAAAGAGTGGTAAAATTACAGAGATGATAGAGCAAAAATGGCAGCAACACCGAGGGAAAGTTTACGCGTACAGAGTGTAATGGACAAAAATTACAGTAAAACAATCGCTAGTACTATTGGTTATGATAATGAATGTTCCAAATAAACCAGTCGCTTTCTCTTCATAAAAGTGGATTCATTCTTTGGGTCAAAAGCTATCACTAATTAACATTATTATTATTATTATTATTATTATTATTATTATTATTATTGTTATTATTATTATTATTATTATTCAGATATATCATATTATATTCTTAAAGTTTATCTGTTCATTTTTATCAGCGTCGATAAATGCAAAAGTATGGACAACCATTCACATAAATATAAGTTTAATTTACAAGGTGATATTTTCATTGCAGAATAATACCAAGTATTGTACTAATGAAAACTAGAAATTACTAGATAACTGTTTTGTCACTATTTGAAATTCTGTTGAGTTGTGTGTATTCACGAATCCAGGCTGTCTTTAATCCTAGGTTGAATTGAAACTTAATATAGTGTAATTATCATGCAATATGTATTTCTTAACCTATCTCTGCTCTAAGTTTATGATTAAACTCCGCTGGTTAAGGATTTCGAATAGAACTACAAGACGTAATCTTGAAGCTCAATTGATTAGATGTAAGTTGTCATGACTACCTTCAACGACGTATTAGTTTATCAGAAAAGTGTTTAGTTTTTAAAACATGATAAATAGAGATGAGATTATAGTGATTAAATCATTTCGACGTGATCGATGAATCGTTGTATGTTGAATTATTTGTAATCGTAAATGAAATGAAGGTCAGGGTGGAGTGATGCTTTGTATTTGTAATAATGAACATATTGTTCTTTCTGTTCGAAACATCAAGAATTTTAAAACCACTTTGTAAATTAGTCAGTCTTATCAACTAGATATGTATAATTCAACTCAGTATCATTTAGTCATCTTCGTAACTAATTGTTAATAGGTTTTATTACATTTCTGAATAGCCTTTAAAGTGTTTACTTTATGTTATCATGTTTCGAATTTCACACAAGTCCGTTGGCCACTACCATTAATCAGTCAGTCATTTAGTAAAGTTGATTTTGATCACTCAACAATCAATACCAAAACATTTTGTTTTCCATATAGATTGGACTCTTACACTCATGGTAAAAATACTTCGGTACATATGTCAGATTTCGCATATCTCATAAGTTTTTTCCGATTTTCCCTATCCCCTTAATGCAACTGATCTGTTCTTCTATCTTCATGATTCGTTGGCATTATACTAAAACCATATTAGAACTTTAAACAGAGCTGAAAAAAGGCTGGCAGTGGGACTCAGAAAGTTTGTTTCTCTCAATTCGGGGTTCCTCAATTGTGTATACATGTACCCATGTGTTTGCGCTAGCACTGGAACTCAAAGTAGATACATTTCGCCAAAAGAAACTGACTAAATGCAATCCTCAACATCAATATGATTCAAACAAGCCATTATCGAATCCATATCAGAGCATACCCTAACTTTCAATCATCAGTTGCTCAATCTCAAATAAAGTTTGATTACAATATACAGAACACGTTTTTAATGTTATCAGCCGCTATGAGTTCAAAAGAATATTCATTGAATTTTCACTCAGGAAAATTCTACAGTCGCACACCCACACACATCCACACTATGAACATATTTCAAATCTACTACAAACAAAATCAATATATGGACAAGATTGGGCAAGCTCTGTTAATTTTAATTACTTCATTGCAGAAGCTGAAATCAGTTTGTGTAGTAGAATGTTGGAAATCCTGTAATAATTAATAATACCATAAATTAAACTCTTCAAGTCCCAGGTCTGTCTTCACATTAAGTTTTAAGTGACTAGTTAGATGACAAAAACACTTCTATCATCCATCTCACCGTTTTTAAACGCTTCTGTAAAGTGCTGTTTGAATGTAAATCAGAGAGAGCGACCGAAATCGTTTACATTCTGTTTTCACACTAAATTGTGGGTGCAGAGAGTCCATCAAGATCCCAAAGTCTTACCTTACATGATTTTGTCCCAGTAAGCACACATACACTATTAATATTGCATACTATTTATTCCACATTTTCCAACTACAGTTTCCTAGTCAGCTCCCCATGTTCGACTATACAAACTAGATATACCTGTTTGAAATCAAGTAATTATGAAAAAACTATCAGAAGACGAATTTGATTTAAATAATATGATGTAATTATGCTATGCATTTTGAACAGTCTGATCACACGCCCATACATATATGCCAACATATTTATACCTGAAAACTAATACTAATCAATAGAACAGAAACACTGAACGCTGCTAAAGGGAAATTCCCTCCGTAGAGGGTAGCCGTAGACTCGGCAGAATCCTCCTCACACCCCAGAGACCCTCAATTAAATTCTTTTTCCGATCTGAATCAGACTCGATAAGCATGATATCTACGAATAGACCAGTATGGCAGTTCATGGATTGCGAGAGCTGGTTAGTGGTTGCTTAGATGAAGCTAACGCACATGACGTGCGACGGTGGCGACGGCTATCACGTATCATGAGCTTTTGCACCACCATGGCAACAAGTATTTCCTGGCTGCCTCCACATCTGATGGATGCAGACTTCGGAAATCGGGAAGAGTTGACTGAGGCGCTAAAGGCTTGATACAGCATGAAGAACAATATCTCTAGTCATATTAGGTGTTGTGAGAGCGAACCCTGATCAGTGAGACAACAACATAAAGGCCAAAATAAGTTCACACTCATGAAAGTTGACCTCGATTAGTAACCCACTGTAAAATACACGAGGGTAATGTTCTCTCCCATTGAATGCACAATACAGGCTAAAACCTTCGAGATGCCAGTTCACACAGAACTGAACAATTCGGTTTGAACAAGTTGTTTGAAAATGCGACAACGGCAGTTTGCTGTACAGGTGAACCAGGTGATGCGACGAACCATCAAGTGCCTCTCTGGCAATGTATGAAGACTAAGGGGTGAGCTGTTAGAAATCAGGAATATGTGATCTGAGATGTTCCTGAAAATCATAATGCTAAATGAAACATGGCTATCCCGTGACACTGCAGACGACGAAGTGAGCTTGCAAGGCATGACACTCTTCCGAAGCGATGGGGTACACCAAACAGGAGGCGGAGTGGCCATATATATTAACAGCCGTTTCAAAGCCGAAAGACTTCACGGCACCAAACTAATCGAGGTGACAAACTTTTGTTGATGTTTTTTCCAGACAAACGGTGCGAAACTATTGATTGGAGGGATTAACGGACCCTCCGCAAGTACAAAAGACTGAATGATCAACTACCTGAGACACTAGAGCTACTGCCACCCCTTCGATTTGGTTAAATATTTTTAGTGAGCGATTTCAACACCCCATCTCAAAATTTTAGCACACAGGATACAACTTTCACTGGTTGGCTCAGAAGGCGACTTAGTGCAGCCATTAAAAGTTCTAGGCTGATTGAACACCACTAGATTGACTAAGGAAGGAAAATCATCAAAACTGAATTATTCGTTAACAAATGATCAGCTTCTGGTAGAGTATTTTCACGTCCATACAACAATAGGAAGTCGGGACCGTAGCACAGTCTTGTTTAACATGGTCATAAACGGAACACTTCTGCAGGATTAAAACGAACCCTAACTTTGTTACATTATGGCAGAATATACGCGCATGACGGCGAATCTTCAACATTTCCCGTGGTTACAGGGTATGGTGGAGGCTAACAGTAGATGACCACTGGCAAACAGTGAGAGACAATATACAGAAACAGAAGAAGATGTGTTGGGCACAGCAATGAACCCTTTCTTGTAGTGACTGCAATTTAACTAAGAAAACGCTATTGGTTGAATAGAAACATTCATTATTATGACCGATTGTATCAGTGATTGTCTTACTGAACTTCTTGTTTATTCACAGTTCCGTACGCTCACTTTCCACTTGCTTTATTGCCATCTTGCTTCTGGCGCTCTGTAACTTCGCCCAATTTCTCTGTTACAATTTCGGCATTCTTTCGATACGACGAAATTGGTAGAAAACATACTCCTTCACATGGATTATTTCTTCTTCACTGTTTTTGGTTTACGACAGGAAAACTCGTTAAGAGTAGAAGGCAATTGCTTTTTTGTGGTGTTCAAAGTCAACCACGCCCCGACCCAGTACATACTACGAAGGAAAAGGAGACCTTAGTAAAAGTGGGGGGTCACTGATGGATTCCGACGGTAATTCCTAATCGAATTTGGGAAAAAATGCAACACCAAAGGTCGAAATGATAGGAGATGCTTTTCAGATGAAGCTAGCTGCCAAAATGCAGGTAAACCCTACGTATCTTTTTAGATCAATGAGAAAATGAAAAAGTACGAATGAATGTGTGTTCTCTCAAAGGTCCAAATAGCGACGATTTGACCAAACTATATATGACTGAGGTCTTCAACACTAACTACACCTGGAAAGTAGCAACAATTATCGGCTGAACGAGAGCAGAGAAAGCAATGACTTCGGTCGAATGCACAGAAGCAAGCAATCAAGTGAGGAGAAGCATCAGACAGGTCGCATTACTACCAATACTAGTAAAGGTAATGGAAAAGCTGGTGAACGAACAGATGAGGGAATACACGGATAAAGAGAAAATACTCCATGAAGCCCAATGCAGGTTTCGGAAAGGCAGGTCGTGCGCATACAATCTTCTCATAGCATGGGAGAGTTGAACATCCTGCTCGGAACGAAAAACACCGGTGCACATTATATGTCTTGACTTTACGAAAGCCTTTGATACAGTACTCCACGTGAAGGTTGAGGAAATAGGCTTCACTGACCCACTCCCACCTTGGTTCAGAAAGCACCGTGAGAATAGAAAGTTTTGTAGAGGCAAATAGAGTGCTTGCGAGTTGGCGAGTCTCAACATCATGAGTTTCACAGGGGATCATCTCAGGTCCACTTCACTTCCTGATATTTATTAACCACCTGTTAGACACAGTTATCTCCCCGGCACTGATCTACAGAGACGATGCACAGATCTGGAGGTTCATTAGAAGCGCAGAGGATCCGACTGAGCTTCAAAAGGACCTTATATCAATTGACAAATCCGTTGTGAGAAACTGTTTAAAAGTAAACCAGTCTAAATTTCACTTTATGAACACTCTGTCTCACATGACCTAAACGACTGACGCCCGCAAGGCAAGTCCGCTACCTAGTGTCTCTTTAGAGTACTGTCGCGGTCTAAGAACCACCGAAAGCCTAAAATCCAGTCCAAAGTACGTGGGGAACGAAGACAAGGTTAACGCAACTCTTCACTTAAAAATTATTCTGAACGTTGTTTGAAACATACGCTGGCCCACACCTTGATGTTCACAATGCCGTCGCATCCACTCTACTTAAAAGAGATGAAGATAGACTCCTGCACTTGGGATTATTCCTTCTGAGTAACAGGAGAATCAGAGCTGATCTGATTATTGCGTACAACATGCTGAGTACACCAAACCATCCCCACGTGAGCATATTAGCGATGCATCACCACCACCACCACTCCCATTGAGGCAATCCTCGAAAAATTGCGCATGAGAGAGCGAATATTCAGGTTCGTGCACACTTCTACTCAATAAGAGTAGTCACAACTTGGAATGTTCTTGCAGTCGAGTTGATCACAGCCCCCTCAGTGGACAGATCTAAGAGACTTGATAAGCATCTACTCACTTACGAATTATCATCTCCCTTGTGGACCAGCTGTGCCAGATGCATGCCCTGAGACTTACTAGTCCTTATCACTGCTATCTCCTCAGATCACTAACTTAATTTGCCTCGCATAGTATCTCTGTTTCCTCTCCCTTGCCTAGACTTCACCACCAATCAATAAACTAAATTATCCATTATTTACTTAGTTCTGAAATCTTACTCTTATTAGCATTAGAATTTTCTCCTTATTATTCCACACATTGCAACTAACTGACCTCCAGCCTGGTAAGGTGATAGCTGCTGGTATCTGGAAACTCTCTCGCCCTGAAACGAACGTACTAATTCAAATTGAGGAACATTCAAACCCATAAACCAAAACGCATTTGAAACCGAACTTTATCAACTCCTAGTTTCCGTTATCAGTTTGTCTTAGACAAAAAGTGGCTTTATATCTGGTTGCTGTCTATTTATTCGTATATTGCATGTATGTGCACTCTATTTGCTCACTGAGCCGACGGCCCATCTTTTTCTCTTGTTCTTTCTTCTTCCAGATAATCTCATACGCTCCTGCTCCTCACATCCCCTTAGCACACAAGGTACCGCTTGTGGCTAAACGCAAACCAACCAAAAGGCTGAAGTTACAAAACCACTGACAACTGAATAGAAATAAACAGCCGAGTGGCTAGATGCCCATCCATTAGACGCTACCAAACACATGAAACTGCTCTGAAAAAACAAGAAGTCAGCTCGAAGAAACCAGCTCGTGATAAAGATACTAGATATGGAGTATGTTTTAATCAATCATCACGCATAGCATTCGCACTTGTTAGTTTTTCTACTTTTGAAATTTCAAGGTTGTTGCGGGTAGGTTTGCTTAGTAAATTGACATGTGAAGAGACATTCTTCCCAAGTCTTACTGGTGTATATGTTACAGCCTAAATTTTAAAATAAAATGACTGATTTAATATACTCTGGTATAAAACTCCAGTAATTCACTACTCATTGTGGGAAACGATGAGCCAGTTGTGGACGAATTGATACTAGTTTTTGTACGGTTTGAAACATAGGCTTGAGTAGTCAGCTGTTATTAGATGGAGGTATAGAGTTATAACGACTCAAGTTCCATGGGAGCTTTGTTTATTTAGAAATGTATTGTATTATAATGCGTAGATTGAAAATCAACCACTACCTATAATAAACGATGTTTTCGATTCGCTATGAACAGAAAATACAGGACTGATTATTCTTTTTTATATCTCTCTCTTACATGTTGAATTAACCAGATGGGATGGAGTTATTTTGGCAAAACCCAACAGAAATTTTTCATAATGTCGGAATTAGTGTCGTTCTGTAGGTTTTTTCTTTGCTGCTGCTCTAAGATGTGATAACGAGAAATCGAGGTCTTTTACCGCCAGTCACATCAATATATATTTGTTTAAACGACTTCACATGTTACCAACCCAATAGTTTCCATTTTACGTATATTAAAGTTAACGAGCTGTTGTTTTCGAATTGTGTTAGATACTTTCAAATTTAGAATTCCTTTTAGAATTTCGGATTTCTATATCCGAAGCTCTGTCTACTTTTTTAAAGAAAATAAAGGGATTGTTGTTCAGGCTAAGAACAGTACCAAAAGTGAGTGCATAGACTGGTCAATATCAGTGCTTTTATCAAAAGTGGAAAGAGTTAAGCAATTCTAACGGATAAATTAAAAGTATTTGATATATAATCCAAGAAACAAAATTCAAAACTATTCATGAAATACTGTAAACGAAGATCTAAATTAAGACAAGTGCTGAAAAAGTATATACCATCCTGATTGGTTTTGAGCCATTTCACACGTTCCCTAACTCTGGTTGTGCTTCATGCTAACTTCAACGACGTAGTTTTAATCAATTCGAAAGCCGACTACTTTATGAACTGAGACCTTACTATGATGTAGTCAATAAATTAAACGATAACAATATTCCAGTGAAAACCTTAAAAATATACAAAGGGTTATTTTTTCTGATTAGAACATTCTAATCATGTCTCTAATAATATAAAGGATTTGCTGCTTAATATAAACTCAATAACAACACCAAAACTACTTAAATTTGGCATTATATGTAAGGATAACTATGTGCTAACCAACAGATGCATACAGAATACAGTTAATTAGTTATTTGCTAGAAATAATCGATTTTGTGTAAGAATAGTATATACGTAAGTGTGATGATCACAATGCCAAAGTAAAAACAGTGGATATGCAAGCGCTTTTATATTGCCAAGAATCTGGTTTGTTTGTAAGGAGTCATTTGGTTTGATATTCACGTAAATGAATAGACCAAAAATAGTACCCTACAGATAACTTTGAACGTTTTCCTTATTTAAATTTAACAACATGTCATCAGTCTGTCAGTTACAACTTGTAACTTCTCACGCACGTACATCAATTCACGTTGCCATACCACATTAGCCCAGAGACGCAGTTGTCAGTTCAAATTCCATTGTAGTAGAGATAGTAGTAGTATTAGCGGTAATGGAGAAGATTAAGGTTCGAAGATTTCATTCAAGAAATATAATTCAGTGAAATTAATTTAGAAAGAGAAAGATAAAGGTGATGGGGAATTCAGAAGATTAGAATTTCAGGGAACCCAAAGAGTCGGTGGACCTGGGCAATGGCAAACGATTTTGAGCCATGTCATTCAAAGTCTCTAATCATCGGTTACTAATGTCTCTCGGAACCCAACCTGGTAGTCCACATCTACCAACATGGCTCAGTCCAGTTGCCACCGACTTCATGGGTTTGTTTCATGTTTTGTTTTGGTCGCTCGTAGCCTTCTTCTAGCCTAATCTTTCACCGCAGAACATCGCTCGTCGAGGCAATCGGTGGTTAAGCATACGTAACACATGTCCCAACCACCTCAACTGATGAAGTTTCAACTTACCAACAGATGTCCACCAGACGTGCCACGATTTAGAACTGTCTATACAAATTTATTGAGTTTGCAGATTTTTAGTCATTATAACTAGCTGAACAAAAATTACCGACCTAGTTATTTATTGGAAGAAGGATAACCATGAACTGTTATAATGGTCTTGTAACTAGGAGTATGTTTTACTACTTATCTTATCGAAAAAAAAACTAAACGTTTGCAGAAATTTTCGATTCATTTAATTTGTTTTGTGTTGCCTTTCATAGCTCATAACATGATTCGGAAGAAAAATATGTGATTGTATGCTCAAATCTGTTATTCAAAAAGAATAAAATGACCGTAAGGCAGATATTTTTCTCTAGACATACAATTCTTATTATACTTCCGATCTTTTGTGAACACAAGCTTGTTTTGTTGCTGAGAAAGATAATCCGTCAACGCAATAACGAATACATTATTTGTCGAAGAAAACGTCAAACCATGGTCATGGAATCTTTATTTTACAATATCTGAAGTTGCTTAGTTAGTTTGATCTGTTTCAAAAGAAACCACGTTTGTATCAGTCCACTCTTTTCGTCCCCATTTAGGTCATACCTGCTCATAATCTGTGTTATAAGTTAACACAATTATCAAACAATCCTTTTGGCTTTATGTTATTCTTACAGTAATTATGACTTCAATCGAAAAACTCGGGTCACTTTGAAGTAATGAGCCCTTCAAAGAGTTTTTCACATAGTTGACCTCTGTTATCGCCTAATTTTTCTAAAGATAATACCTTATTGAGCAGTCCCGACCGTAGCTGCTACTTTGACGTGGCGTTCGGGATTCAATATCGCGATCACCCAGCCGAGATATATTAGCTGGATCATATGTACCTGTAGGTTCTACGATACCAGGCAGGTCGATTGGAGAACAGTAAGACTCAAAGCAGCAACCCAGGGTCTGAAGGAGAAGTTGTACTTGCTGACTGTAGAACGGTGTTACAGCAGTAAAGTGTTTCTCTCGAACATCCAGCATCTGCAGCGATGCTGCCTTCACACAAGGAAGGAAGGAGTTAGTAAAGGTCGACCATAAAATGTCACACATCAGCTCGCCCCATGGATTTCCATCTCCAGCGATAAGGCCACTTGAAGAGCATAGCTAACACTTTCAAAATGTCTCATGAAAAGGCCGTGCATGACTGGCCTCAAGCAGTTGTCCCTCAGACTCTGAGATCACGCTCCCAGGTCACTAAGACCAACACTAATCCACCTTCCTTTAAAAATCCCTCAAGAAACTCCGGCCGTGTGGGCAGCTCTCATACCTGTAATAGCACACGAGACTGAACTGGTCCCATTCAAATCCTTCCTACACCCAATAATATCTCTCTTATCGCCACGACTGACCCTTCTCACATTCTTTATCACACTGCACCGCCAATACGAACGGTTTGAGCTCACGAAACGTTATTCCTAGTCTCCTGAAGCCCCACCCTACACTAGATATTGATGCCTTTCATGTTAGAACCTTGTGCCAAATAGGACAAAAGGCTACCTAAGCTAGGACTCTGGAATCCCGCACTATCAATGTATGCTGAGTCTCCGAAACGATCGGAGTAGAATCAATAATTTGGTTTTACCTTGTCCAGGTAAAGAACCAAATCGGTTTATGCTCCGTATATTTGGAGACCACACTGCTGTTTCCCGTCGTCTCGCTGGTGTAGGTATAGTAGTAAGTCCTAAGGTAGAACTAGCTCCCTGAGACTGGGTCCCAGTGGACAGTTGCCTATGCGCTGTCTGACTAAACAGGACAGTAAGGACTCGTAAAGATGGAAACTCGCCGTTACCTCTTTGTTGTCTCTGTTTACGCTCGCACTGACTGCAGTTCAGATGAGGTAAAAGATGAGTTTTACAGAAAGCTTTCAGAACTCCTCAAAACGTTAGACGCTCTGATATATTAATAGTGGCTGGTCACCTCAATGCTCAAGTAAGTAGACTAAGGGAGAAGGAAAGACAACTGGGTGGATCATATGGCGTCGCGGCTCAAAGAGCAGATAATAGCGACCGTCTGCTGCAGCTATGCTCCGATAAGCGCCTATTTCTAGCAAATACTAACTTGAAGCGTAAGTAAAACATCTCGACTTGGCCACACCTAAAACCGACCCAACTAGATCACATCGCTATAAGCCATCGATGGGGAGGCTCTGCTGAAGACTGTCGCTCATTGTGGAGCACTTGTTTAGATTCAGACTAAGCTCTAATGCGAGTGCGTATTTGCTTGCGGCTTACTGGACATAGGAACGACACTGCAAGGAAACCTCTTAGGGTTCTACGTAATAATAGCATAGCTAAGAATATATATCAGGAGCAACTAGGAAAACAGTTAGTCAGACTCATCCTGAGGAAGCTTGGAATGATGTTCAAAAAGCTGTAGAAACAGCAGTGATATCTGCAAGTAAGGTAAACCATAAGATCAAAGAGTAGCCGTGAATCTCAGTAGCATCTGCCGACCTGATAGATGCACGGGAACTCATCCCCTCTGGCTCCGAACATGATGAAATGTGGATTCATCTTAACCGCCAGCTGAACAGAAGCCTGCGCATTGATCATGAACATTGGTGAGTAGCAAGACCAAGGGAAACGGGAAAGGCAGCGGCAATAGATAATAGTAGATAACTATTCAGACTTATCAAAGAAAGTGGTAACGGGGATCTGACTGTTAGCGAGACTCTCTCAGATAGAGACAGGACTATTATTCACTCTCAATACAGGAGATTGGACAGACAGACAAAACATTTTGGAGAGCAGTTCAAATGACATTCAGCCACATTTCAGTCAATCTCAATGGCTAATTGATGTAAGTCGTTTGGCTCTTAGTTTAGTTGAAAAAGAAGCTGTAGGAAATCTGAAGCGAGCGAGAGCAGCAGGGTCTGACAAGCTCAACCCACAGATACTCAAGGATGGTGGCTTAGTCTTAGCAGTTAGATTGATTGAGATCTTAGGTAGAATTTGGGGTTCGGGCGTAATCCCATCTGACTGGTCTCAAACACTGATTGTTTCAGTCTATAAGAAAGGACAAAAGTGCTCTTGTGACAATCACAGAGGAATCAGTTTAACTGATATAGTGTCTAAAATGTTAGCCTCGACAATACTAAGACGCCTAACTAGAGCTCGAGAAGGGCAGACTCTGAAAAACCACACTGGTTTCAGACCTTGATGTGACTGCATGGACCACATATTTACACTACGTCAAGTCCTGGAACACAGAAACATTTAGGCGTGCCGCTATAGTAGTCTTCCTGGACCTTAAAGTGGCATTTGGCTCTGTTGATCGTGAGGTTCTGTGGAAGTGTTTGTCATTAAAAAAGGTGTACCAAAGAAGTACATTACCTTTATACAAGCTCTCTACTCGAACACTACAGGTGGTTAGAGCTTATGGTCAACTGTCATTGGAATCCATTACTTCAAGTGGTGTTGTTCAGGTGGGTGGCTTCTCGATGGCTATCCCAGCAGTCCACTTTACTATATACATGCTATAAGAGATAACATTATCTTCGTCTGACTTTCCAGGGGCGGACCCTCTATCAGGAGACTCACATTTTGGCCCTGTTGATCGTGAGGTTCTATGACAGTGCCTATTATTGAAGGGAATACGAAAGAAGTACATTAAGCTTGTACAGGCTCTCTACTCGAACACTACTGGTTTGGTTAAAGCTTATGGAGAACTTTCATCGGAACTGATTACTTCAGTCGGTCAGTCAGTTACAACGTAATTGATTACTTTAAGTGGAGTTCGTCAAGGTTGTCAACCTTCACTATTCCTATTCAACCTTTTCATAAACATTGATAACACTTTCCTCATCTAATTTTCAGGAGTTGACCTACTACCAGGAGACTCCCTTGTTGACTTAGAATACGTTGATGACATAGTTCTACTTGGTGAAGACGCTGAGGAAATGCAGTGTTTTCTGACTACCCTAAGCAACAATGCAAGCTAATTCGGGGTGCGATTCTCCCCGTCGAAATGCAAAATTAATAACCGATGATTAGAGACTTTGAATGACATGGCTCAAAATCGTTTGCCATTGCCCAGGTCCACCGACTCTTTGGGTTCCCTGAAATTCTAATCTTCTGAATTCCCCATCACCTTTATCTTTCTCTTTCTAAATTAATTTCACTGAATTATATTTCTTGAATGAAATCTTCGAACCTTAATCTTCTCCATTACCGCTAATACTACTACTATCTCTACTACAATGGAATTTGAACTGACAACTGCGTCTCTGTGCTAATGCGGTACGGCAACCTGAACTGATGTACGTATGTGAGAAGTTACACATTGTAATTGACTGACTGACTGACTTGATTTGTCTATTGGCCATGCTGATCTCTTCAATTATTGATGGGTTAACTGACTGATTATTGAGCATTTAATGTAGAGGGTAAATATTTTATCTGACATCATAGTTAGTATTTTTAATGACAAATTCTTTTTGATAGAAGCAGTATTTTCTACAAATTCAGTTCCAAGTAAGTTAACGTACATGAATTTTTAAAGCAGTCTTGTGATAACATACGCAATAAGAAAAAGCTTTCTAAATAATTTCCTTCTTTTTATTTTTAGGACACTCACTACTAAAAATGAGTCAACAAACACTCGTTCTGTCTGTTCATTTTTCCTATCAGTCCACTTCATCTTAGCATATGATCTCATAATATCTTTTAATATTCTTAGCATTATTTAGTTATTGTTTAATAAAAAAAAAGTTTCTAATTTATATCAATTTACATAATGTATAAAGGTGAGTTGTTTCATTTTTGAAAGATTCACTTCTTAATACCAAAGAATGTTTTTACATTCGACCAGTTGAAAGCATGAATTGGTTACTACATATTCTTTATACACAATCAGCGTTTTCCAAATGTACAGACATTATACAAAATTCTACAAATGGACAATACATGTTGACCGATTATCATCAGTATTGTTTAAGTCTTATCAATCGACTTAACGGGTGTGTACAACAGTCTTTGGATAATTTATTCAAATGTTTAAAGCATAATACTAAATCGGTTGATATACTAAAACAAATTTCAAAATCATTGTAAGTGTCATTTGGTGTTGTATTTCATGTAGATATTTTCGGTTAAATAAAATTAGGATATTTGTATATCAGTCAGGATTATTTATAAGTTTGATAAATAAACGCTCAGTCCAATTCCCTTAGTTGCTTCTCAGATCAAATCTACATGGCAACCAAATATAACAGAGAATAGGCGCAAACACTGCAGATAGAGATTTATCCTACTCCCAAAGTAAACCAAAATGATTCATGAATGCACTATATGTTGCATGTCTTATGCACAGTCATATTTGTATGAAACTGAATATGTGTGCACATTTATCACACTACAACAAGACATCTATAATCTTTTGAAGGATCTGAACACGTCTCACACATTTTTAGGAAAAAAGATCAATTTCATATGCCATTCGTAATCCGACTGATCAAGTTATTACTCGCTATATCGCGCACAAGACGGAGGGTCCCGGGTGCAGGAGTCGTGGATGCGCACTGCTGGTGAGAGTCCCATACCAGGACTAAGTGGCCGTCCATTGCTTCCAGGTTTCTAGTGATGGTCTAACAATGATTGAGTGATGATTTCAATGTGTAAAAACACTTATCACCATAACTCTAATGGCAAAACATGACCTTATTGAATAATGATAGATCTGGGTTTTGTACCCCTTATCGTTTTTCAACTTTGCACCAGTGAACATTGTACATCCGAGTCCTCAATAGTTGGGCATCATAATACACGTTAAATATAATTCATAAACTCACTAAATGATGTCCTAAACTCACCTATTACCTTCATACCTCATTTCATCATGTTATTGAGGGCCCCGTTTTAGAGAGTTTGTACAATTTAAGATCAAATGATGATTATCTCAAATGGGACAATTAGTTTCTTTTTATCTGTGATCACTAATGTCGTACAGTACGAAGCCTGTGAATTTTCAAATCTCATGACTAACTTAAAATCATTTATTCAACTGATTCATATAATCAACTTCAGTCAGTTTGTAATTCAGTCATAAGGAATGCAGACCGTTGCACAAATATGCAACTTGTTTAAGCCACCCTGAGAGTCCACTTTAAACGAGATGATTTCAAATTCTGTCAAATGTATTTGATTAATTTTCATTTCCTTGGTTGTCCAAACCGTAAGAGAGTATCTCTTCTGCAAGCAACTGAAATGAAAACAAAACTAGCACCTTTCTGGTCTACCTAGCGAATGTGACTACAAATCTTAAAGGACAGCTAATTCACGTGACCTCGTTGATAGTAGTCCTAGATTTATTACCTTCTTTTTAGATCTTACCAGTGAGTAACAAATTAAAGTAAAACTTTTTTCCTTAGAGTGATGATCTTTTCTAACCACTTGTTTCATTTGAATGAAGCAGAATTGGTTAATATGCTAGTATTTCAATGAAAAAACACATTATACTTTTCTGCTCTTGGCCTTACTGCACTCTAACCTACCCTGATTAAATCGTCATAATGGGGCAAGCAAACCATTAGCTCAAGTTGACAGTTGTGATTAACTTCTTAATACAACATTCATGTCATGTAGTACGACTGATAAACTACTGTCTCATTCTGATGGAGTTATCTTCGTTAGTTACAACTCTCTGTATACTGTAAAACATTTAAAAAGAGTTAAAATATTCATAAAACCATTTTAATTAATCTTTACCAGTGGTCAGTTTTGGTGTGGGTTTCTAAGAAATTTTTACTGCATAGTAACCAATGTGATAATATCTAGTTTTTAGTTATAGTTTACTTCGATCTTTGAAGTATTCTTTATGTGCATCATTCCGAATAATTTGCGATACAAATTCTTGAGATTGGCTATCGTCTCTCAGAATCCTTCGTCAGTAGTACATATCCATTTTGCTTAATGACAAATACTGTTTTATTAATAATTGAACTGAAGCTATTCATATGCAATAATGAAATATTCCCAGTACTTTCTCAATCAACTGATTAACCAACCTCGATCAATAACTCTACTATTATATATCATTGCTTTTCAAAGCATCACTTTGAACATGAATATGACTAAATCATCTGAATTAGTGTTTACCATGTTTGTTCATTTTTTCTACAGGAATTTACAAGGTCATCACAATGAAGCATTGGAAACTTATCAGGATGCCTTAAAACTTAATCAAAATGATTGGGTAATCGTCTACTTATTCCATTTTTTTTATACCTTTTTTGTCAGGAAATACCATTTGGACAAGGTGTATGTTATTTCTACACAAAACAATTTGAATTGGTTAGAGTACAATAAGGAATAATTCTAATTTTCTTTAATTTTTTTATTTTTATTTTTTTTTAAGGCTGAAAAGTGTTTTAAAAAGTCTAGTAAACTTACTAAAAGCATTAAACCATTGAAATGGTTAGCAAAAGTTCAATTAGAAAAGAGCTCAATAAATTCTGCTATTGAAACATTGAAAAAAGCAACCTTGTACGTTGAATATTTCTCGTTCTTATATGTATAATATGTATAATTTATTGTAATGCTTTTTAACCCAAAACTTATGTGTGAGTAGTGCTGTATTCTAAGTTTTTGCATACCTGCATTGAATAGTTGGTTGACTATCAGTGTTAAGTATACTCAGTACAACAGAATCAGACAATATTGCAACCCAAGTATTTTCTATTGAATTGGTATAAAGAAATTCCTGGAATAAAACAGTGGTAGTGAGAAGAAAAGTTGTAGTATGATTGCATGCACAGAGAGCGAAGCATGATGTTTCGCAACTGATTATCTACAGTAGAATTCATCTGTCGCATCAGATTGTGTTGTGTTCTTGGTGGTAATGGCTGACCAATTATATTCAGCTATTTGATGTCTATTAAGGCTAACAAAATCAGCATCAAAAGTAAATACTCTCAAAACAGTTTATTGTGCAGAGCTATTTACCAAAACAAGTGTTACAAAAGCATTGAAATAAAAAGTTTCAGATTATTCGAAATTTTGAACAGAAATTGATTACTTACTTACTTTCGCCTGTTACCCCCAATGGAGCATAGGCCGCCCACCAGTTTTCTCCAACCAACTCTGTCCTGGGCTTCCCTCTCCAGTTCTGTCCAATGTTTGTTCATTCCTCTCATATCTTTCTCTATTTCTCGACGTAATGTGTTCCTTGGCCTTCCTCTTTTCCTTTTGCCTTCAAGGTTCCATGTGAGGGCTTGTCTAGTGACGCAGTTAGGTGCTTTTCGTAGTGTATGTCCTATCCATTTCCACCGCTTCTTCCTGATAGTCGTTATTTTTTGAACGAAGAGAGATATAATATTTTATCAGTCGTTTTTTTTGAGCCAAGAATGAGAAAGAATAAATAGCAGTCAAAAACAACTGGAAAGGATAGTCCAGAACAGAGTTAGTTGGAGAATTCTGGTCGACGGCCTATTCTCCACAAGGAGGTAAGAGGCATAATTTAGTAAGTAAGTAATCATTAGGGTTTAGTCACCGACTCAGACAACTATTCAAACAATATTTTACACTTATTTTTGTCTATGAATCAAGCTATGTGAACAATTTTTCTGTGACAAAAATTAATGCAAACTTTATTCATTGTTTTAATCAAATTAGATTAGCACCTGAAGATCCTGATTTATTATCTCATCTGGGTTTATTATACTTTCAAATCAATCAAGAACAATTAGCATTTGAATGTTTAAGTTCAGCAATTATGTTAAAACCGAATCATTTTGATGCAAATCAATTAGCTGGTATAATTATTACATTGCACAAAGATTATGATGTGGCATTAAATAAATATCGATCAGTATTAAAACAATCTTCCGAAAGTTCAATATTATGGAATAATATTGGTGTAGCATTGATGGGTAAAAAAAATCTAGTAGCTGTAAGTGATTATTATATTCAATGATATATATATATATATATATATATATATATATATATATATATATATATGAGAGAGATATCACGGATTGATTAAAGTTGGACATTAAAGTCAGTAGTTTGGAGGTTCGGCGTTCACGTTGGAAATTGAAAAACCCAGAGTTCTGTTCCGGGTCGCAGGATCATGGGTGTGCACTAGTGAGGAGTTCCATGTTTTAACAGAGCGACCGTTCACGGCTTCTGGATTTTCAATTGTCTGTCTATCACGCCTGTTACCCCCAAATGGAGCATAGGCCGCCCACCAGTTTTCTCCAACCAACTCTGTCCTGGGCTTCCCTTTCCACTTCTTTCCAGTTTTTGTTCATTCTCCTCATATCTTTCTCTATTTCTCGACGTAATGTGTTCCTTGGCCTTCCTCTCTTCCTTTGATCTTGAGGGTTCCATGTGAGGGCTTGTCTTGTGACGCGGTTGGGTGATTTTCGTAGTGTGTGTCCTATCCACTTCTACCGCTTCTCCCTGATTTCCTCCTCCACTGGAATCTGGTTTGTTCTCTCCCACAGTAGATTGTTGCTGATGGTGTCTGGCCAACGAATGCGAAGTATTTTGCGTAGACAACTGTTCATAAACAATTGTATCTTCTGGATGATGGCTTTCTTAGTTCTCCAAGTTTCCGCTCCATACAGTAGAACTGTCTTGACATTTGTATTGAAAATCCTGATTTTGGTGTTGATTGATATTTGTTTGGAGTTCCAGATATTTTTCAACTGTAAAAATGCAGCCCTTGCTTTGCCAATCCGCGCCCTCACATCTGCATCGGATCCACCTTGGTTGTCGATGCTGCTGCCCAGATACGTAAAGGTGTTAGCGTCCCCCAAGGCATCTCGATCAAGCGTGATTTGGTTGGAGCATGTTTTGTTGTATCGTAGAATCTTGCTTTTCCCTTACGTATGTTGAGACCTGCTGCTGCTGAGGTTGCTGCTACACTGGTCGTCTTCTCTCGCATTTGGTTTTGCGTGTGAGATAGAAGAGCCAGGTCATCTGCGAAGTCCAGATCGTCCAGCTGCATCGTGGCTGTCCACTGTATACCGTTTTACAGATGCTGACGTCTTCATAATCCAGTCGATCACAAGGAGAAAGAGAAAGGGTAAGAGTAAGCAACCTTGTCTGACACCGGTCTTCACTCCGAACGAGTCTGTTAGCTGACCTCCGTGCACGATTTTGCAGTTTAATCCATCGTAAGAATTCTGTATGATGTTGACTATCTCATCAGGCACACCGTAGTGTCGAAGAAGCCTCCATAGTGTTTTCCTGTCCATGCTATCGAGTGCTTTCTCATAGTCGATGAAGTTGATGTATAGTGATGAGTTCCATTCAATTGATTGTTTACTTAAAATTATTTCGTGATTCCAACTGAAAATAATACAATCTTCACAAATCCCCTCACATATATGAAGGTCAAAGAAATTGTTTAGCTTGAAAGTAGAATTTTTTATTTCGGAGGACTTAATTACTCCTGTATCCTAGTTTAATTAGGACTCTCATCTAGTATAGCGCATTTACTATTACATCTGAGAACAAATCCAGAACATTCAGGCCTGTTAAAGAACGCGTTGGCCTCTACTTATTATTTAATGACTCATATTTCTAATGAAAATTACACTCCAATATTTAACAGAACGGACATTTCAAGGTAAACATTAAAAACGTTGCCAATCGTCTTAACCATAATATCATCTTTGAAACGATGGTTTATTTGATTCAATTATACTGGCTCACATGGAGACAGATGGCGACAGTTCACTATATTTCTTTTTAAAATATCAGCCCTAAAATATGATCAAGGACATTAAAATCATATGAACCTTTGACCAGTTTAAAATAAGAACCACATATATAAGCAAAACGATTATATTCAGTTAGATCTTCATTGGGCTCTACTCAAATGTACAGTGATATTTGTATGCATATATGAAATGATTATATTAATCAAGGTGATTCATGAGTCAGTAATAACAGCGGAATAAGAGTTACAAATTGATAATGTGATGACAGGCGTATTGGTTATGATAATAATAATAATAATAATGGCTTGAATTAATGTTTCCTAATAGGGAGTAGGTTAAACGGCTTGAAAAACTAGACTCTGGAATGTCAACCATTAGAGTTATAGATCATCTAACACGAAGTGTTCAGATAATTAAATAGTGAGGCTCAAATCCCTATTGGCTCTGTTAAGT
>OX103973.1:4018193-4034218 GCA_944470395.2 Schistosoma turkestanicum | reverse complement strand
CGGTGACACAACTCGCAACTATGGTTACATTTATTTGGAATGGTTTTAACTTGGAAGAGTTCGACGTGTAAATTGTCAGCTGTTATAACCTCTAAATTTGTGGGTTGTTTTTATGAGCTGGCTTGGTAATGAGGAATGTATCGAGTTCTCATTCTGAGGGTTGTTGCAGTTAAAAGCCTGGAAATTAAAGACAGGGTGTCGGGTGAAAAAAAATTTTCTACCACATTTAATAATAATTCTGGGGGTTGGTGGTTGTGCCCTAGATGTGTATCTATTGCTTGGATAACTATTATTAGTGTGCGTCCCTAAATGTTGGTTTCTCTTATTATCAGTCTTAAAACTTGGAGAGGCTAGAGGTACATCAAATGATATTAGAATGGTGAACCTGTTTATCATAACTGGTAGAGTCGTAAGGTGGTTTGAATCCTATTCGCTTTTTTATTTGGGGCCTAAAGTTTAATCCGTCCACTCTTCCTTGTTACAGTTGAGGAGTTTCTTGACGTACTATAGGCGTTTCTTGAGAGGCATTCAAGTTTTTTCGGGTCCTCTCATGTTTTAAAATGATTAGTGTTAATTGGATTTGTTTTGTTTTGTGGCACATAATCAAGCAGTTTAACGTTCGAACAACCTGGATTAGAAAGGCAGGTGTTGTTAGATTTCTCGATGGTAATCTGGATTCGTGTTTTACTTAAAGAATAAGAGTCCACTGATTTATCAGTACAAATGTCAAGACAGGTCTTCTGCATGGAGCGGAAACTTTAAGAAGTAGGAAAGCCACCAGCCATAAAAATTAGGTATACATTAACAGTAGTCTGGGAAAAATACTTCGGTTTCAATGGCCGGAACCATAAGCAACGACCTACTGCGGCACAGAACAAACCAGATTCCAGCGGAGGTGGGAATCAGAAAGAATCACTGTAAGTGGAAAGAACACATTGCGGAAAGCACCCAACTCTCTCACAAGACTGGCCCTCACCTGGAACCCTCAAAGTAAAAGGAAAAGAGGAAGGACAAATAACACATAACACCGAGAAGTAAAGATAGACATCAGAAGAATGAACGAACACTGTACAAAACTGGAAAAGGAAGCTCAGGAAATAGTAGGTTGAAGAATTCCGTTCGGCGGCCCATGCTGCCAAGGTGACCATAATTAGTGCAGTCGAGCGCCTAAACTAACACTAGCTGTACACGACCAACCCCCCGGAAATACACTGAAAGAACAAGAATCGAGAACAGAGCTGGTTATATATTGGCTCGTTAAAAAAATATTGGATATTGAAAAGTCAAAAATATTGGATATCGAACGGCTAAGATTTGCTTCGCACTTCCAAATGTGCGTTACACGCGTGTTACATTACATTGTCGTGTCTTGAACAATTTCTTTAAATTAACATCATTTTAGAACGGTAAATAAAACTAACGACAACTGTACATTATATTAGGCTGCATGATCATGTCGAGAAAATTGGCGAAAGTCGATAAACTTGACGCAGAAGAAGAAACTATGAACATTGATTTAGAGGGATTTCTTCCAGATATTGGTGATCGCGACAGCGTTAAAATTTTGTTGAAACATCTTTTCCCAAGCAGCTCAGCTATCAATGTAGGAAATCTCACTGAATTTATTGTATCACAAAATGCAATCGGCACTGTAGTTAAACCTGCATGTGTTGAAGATGGTGAGAGTGATGATGATAGTGACGATGATAACATTGTTTTTGCTGTGACCAGTGTAGTAGATTTTAGCCATGAATCATCTGAGAAACACTCCATTGTCAAAGATCTTCGGAACTTCATCCTCAAAGAAGTTCGACGTTCGAAAAACATTCTGACGAAAGACAAAGTTGAAGAGCTTCTTACGAAGGATGTGAACTGCAAGCCATTTCTGCTTATTAATGAACGGTTTGAAAACTTACCGCTTTCTGTTTGTGCTGAAGCTGTTTCTTCTTTACCATCGGAATTTAAATCTTCCAACTTATGTCCTACACATCTTTTGCTTCTGTCATGGGCGTATTCAGAAGAAGCTGGAGACATTAATAAGAAATATGAATACGCATATCCCGAAATGGAATTTATTGTTCCTCATGCATTGCATGTGTTGGAGTTAGATCTTAAAAGCCTTACTTCTCATGGTGCAAAAGAGAAACAAAGTGGCGATAGTGATAACGAAGAAACAAATGACTTTAATACTCTGTTATTGATAGTTATTCCAATGGACAAATTTCATGATATTTTAACTTCCTTGACTAGTCACGTGTAAATATGCTGAGATTGCAACTGTTGTTACTATTTTTATATATATGTATCATATTGCACCTTTTCAGCTAAAATAAACGTTTACTTCCGTTTCAGATTCTTCATAGAATGGCTGATTGAGGAAATACGTACGGGTGACTATTGTGTATGTTTTCTTTAGCTTTAAGTGGTCCGGTATCCATGAGATCTTGTGTCACTTATTTTCCTTCACTCAGAAAGTACCTAGTACAAGCAGAAATTAATTTAAACTGTTTGATCTTCTACACTTAGTTCTCTCAGAAATGTGATCTAACTTATCAACAGTAAGAATTGTCCAAATGGCTTCTAAGGCCTTTTAGTTCATGTTTTTTAGAGTTAAATACTTCCTCAAGATTATGTTTTAGTTTGCAATTCATTTTTCACATCGATGTAAACATTATTCAGCATATCTTTGTTGATAGTCACTAGATGAATAGACTGCAGAACCATCTTCCTACCAGCATTCTTGGTATCAGTTTCTATCCAGGTTTTGTAGATTTTTGACCTATTCTGGAGTAGAAAAGAAAAAGAGTTAGTAGTAGATCTAAGCTTGGCATCAGTGGACCTACATTTATATCTGTCAAGTCACCGACATATAAATAGGCTTATCGCAAAGCAAATTTGTAAAAAGTATCATCAAAACTTATTAAATAGCTACGAAATAAAATTAGTGTTATGTTATCATTTGAATTTAGGATTTTTTGGTAATACTAGAACCCCATCTATTTCACGTTTTATAATCATAAAGCGAAATATACGCCTTCAAAACATGTAAGAGAATAATATCAACGAGTCACTTTTTATTAATACTATGATGTGGTTAAAAATTATATATATTTTAATATAGATTGACTGATAAACAAAAAGAAGCAAATAAGTCGAATTATCTTAAAGACATCTACTGCTGACCAGGCTTTAAAAACTGCAATATGAAAGGTAATTTAGATGGGTAATTTGATAAATATATAGGGCATAGTAAATCAACACAAAAAGTATTAAATTCGTATATCCAACGTGAACAAATGAGCTATATGTATGATTTAAAAATGAAAGGGTTAAGTTGAAAGAGAATCTATGAATGCTTGATGTAATAGAGACTTGCAGTTTTCTGGATCGAGGCTCCTGGTTTTATGTTCGGTATGCTGTAACTGCGAAGCCCTCGCTGCTATTTCGGACCACGTCATCAGGGCTTACTTAGCCTCAGAACTTCGGCGTCTCTCTGACTTGATGTGTTTGTGTGTAACGCAGACAGAAATCCAGAGAATGTAAGGAAGGGCTTGGTTGATATAAAGCTTTTGGAATAATTAATTTACTTAGTTGCTTAGTGCGCTCTGACGATGTTGCTTAGGAAGATAGCGAAATCTTCATAACTAAACCATGGAGCTCAGAAAGTATAATCAGTTCTGCCATGTCATGAATGACACTTCAGCTACGAAGCTCATTATTTTGGACTAGATGTTACATATTTTTGACTAATGATCAAGCCAGCAAAATGCAGACTCTTAAAATTGTGAATAGTAATACAAGTGTTTGAAATATTTAATAAATGACTTACTTTGACAATTGTAAGTGAAGTAGATAAACGTGTCATCCACTTATTTCATTCTTGTCACGTCTGGTCCCGACCGTAGCTGCTACATTGACGTGGTGGTCGGGCTTGACTATCGTGATGACCCAGCCGAGCTATACCTGCTCGAACCTATGTTCCTGGAGGTTCTACCATGCCAGGCAGGTCGATTGGAGAATGGTGAGACTAAAAGCAGCTACCCATGTCTGAGGGCGAAGTCGTACTTCTGACTGCAGAGGGGTGTGACAGCAGTAAGGTGTTTCCCTCGGACAACCAGCATCTGCAGCGATGCTGCCTTCTCACAAGGAAGGAAGGGTTAGAAAAGGTCGACCCTAAAAATGTCACACCTCACCTTACCTCATGGATTTCCGTCTCCGGCGGTAAGGGTGCCCACTAAGGGCTTTCAAGAGCGGAGCTAATACTCAAAAAACCTTTCATAAAAAGGCCGTGCGTGACCGGCCTCAAGCAGTTGTCCCTTGGGCTCTGCGGTCACGCACCCAGGTCTCTATTTTCCTTTTCAGGTTCCTCTAGAAACAACCTTCCACGGTGTGGGCAGCCGGGAAGTGATAACCGCCCTCATACCCGTAACATTACACAAGACCAAATTGGTCAAAATGAAATCCTTCCTACACCCACACATACCCGTCTTATCTCCACGACTAACTCTTCTCAAATTCATTTATCACAGTGCACAGCTCATGCAGACCGAGCGAGTTCGCGAAACATCGTTCTTGGTCTCCTTAAACCTCGCTCTGGACTACATGTTGGAGCATTTAATGTACGGACATTGTATCAAATAGGGCAACAGGCTTCCTTAGCTAGGACTCTAGAATCTCGTGCCATCGATGTATGCTGCGTCTCGGAAATGCGCATACAGGATCCGAGTAGCATCATTCACTTGGCCTCACGATGTCAAGATAAAGAAGCAACTCGATTTACTCTTCGTGTATCCAGCAGCCCTGATGCTGCTTCCAGGGGTCCCGCTGGTGTATGTATAGTATTGAGTCGTAGCGCAGAACTAGCGCTCATAGACTGGATCCCTGTAGATAGTCGCTTGTGCGCGGTCCGACTAAACGGGACAGTAAAGATTTGGAAGGATAGGATCACTCGTCGTTGCCTCTCCGTCGTATCTGCCTATGCCCCCGCTGACTGCAGTTCAGACGAGGTTAAAGACGAGTTCTACAGAAAGCTTTCGGACCTGCTCCAAAAAGTTAGGCACTCTGATATAGTAACAATGTCTGGTGACTTTAATGCTCAAGTAGGTAGACTAAGGGAAAATGAAAGACACCTGGGTGGATGCTATTGTGTTGTGACTCAGAGAACAGACAACGGTGACCGTCTGTTGCAACTGTGCTCAGATAACTGCCTACTCTTAGCAAACACTAACTTTAGGCATAAGGAAAAGTATCTCTTGACCTGGCAACCCCCAAAGTTGTCTAAACATTGGACCCAAGTAGATCACATCGCCATCAGCCACCGATGGAGAGATTCGATAGAGGACTACCGCTCGTTCTGGGGCACAAGTTTAGATTCAGATCGTGCCCTAGTACGAGCGCGTATCTGTTTGAGGCTTACTGGACGTAGGAAAGACACCGTAAGGAGGCCTCTTAGGGTTTTACCTAATGATAATAAAGCTACGACAGGTCCTGGAACACAGACGCACATTTAGGCATCCTACAATAGTTGTCTTCCTGGACCTAAAAGCGGCATTTGACTCAGTGGATCGTGAGTTTCTGTGGCAGTGTCTGTCATCGAAAGGTGTACCAAAGAAGTACATTAACCTCATACAAGCTCTTTACTCGAACACCACTGGTCGAGTGAGAGCTTATGGCGAACTGTCACTGGAATTCTCTACATCAAGTGGTGTCTGTCAGGGATGTCCACTCTCTCAATTTTTGTTTAATTCTATCATAGACATGCTCCTAGTAATAACCTTATCCTCGTCTGAATTTTCAGGAGTAGACCTTTTACCAGGTGGCTCGCTTATTGACTTAGAATATGCCGATGACATAGTCCTACTTGGTGAAGACGCTGACAAAATGCAGAGTCCTCTGACCATACTAAGCAACAATGCAAGCATGTTCGGGATGCGGTTTCCCCTCTCGAAATGCAAAATGTTGCTTCAAGTTTGGGTTTCATCGGCACCTGAACTAGTGATAGGGAGTGAAGTAGTCGAGCGAGTAGACCGCTCCACTTATCTGGGGAGTCTCATCACTGCTGATGGCCTGGTTTGTGACGAAATCTCAGCACGGATACAGAAGGCTCGATTGGCTTTTGCCAACCTGCGTCACTTATGGCGCAGGCGAGATATCCGTCCGCTGACTAAAGGACGAGTGTACTGCGCAGTAATTCGCTCCGTCTTAATTTATGGCCGTGAAACATGGCCAGTGAGAGTAGAAGATATTCGTAAGTTACTGGTTTTCGATCATAGGTGTCTTCGAAGCATTGCTCCAGTATCGTGGGACTTCCGAGTAAGCTATGCTGTTATTAGGAAACGAGTACTAGGTAAGAATGGCAGATCAATAGATGAAGTAATGAAACTTCATCAGTTGAGGTGGTTGGGACATGTGTTGCGTATGCCTAACCACCGACTGCCTCGACGAGCTTTGTTTTGTAGTGTAGGAGTAGGTTGGAAGAAAGTTAGGGGCGGCCAAACCAAAACATGGCAGAAATCCATGAAGTCATTGACGAGTGGACTTAGCCATGTCGGTAGGTGTCTACTACCTGGTTGGGGTCCGCGAGATGATAATAATCGATGGTTAGAGACCCTGAATGATATGGCTCAAAATCGTTCGCAATTGTGCCGGTGCATTTATTCTTTGTGTTCTCTCAACTCCTTATCTTCTGGATTCTTCAACCCCTCTAGTTTTGACTTTCTAAACTTTTCTCATTTAATCATACTTCTTGAATAATATCTTCTAATCCTAACCTCTCCGATTACTTCTAACACCTTTACTACCTCTTCTACTATTGGATTTGAGTTGACAATTACATCTCTGTGCTGATGTGGTATGGCAACATGGACTGATGTACTTACGTACGAAGTTCTACGTTGCATCTGACTGACTGCCTGGATATCTCCCAAATTCAATTCAGATCTTTCTAGTGGTTTCCATTATAGGTTTTGTGTTTATATGAGAAAGAATTTGCTAATACCTCACTGTATTCGCAGAATTCGTGATGAAACAAATCAACGATTTTATTTAGCTATAACACAATAAACATTTTCAAAGTGTCTGAAACACTCCATGAATAAGTATGCTTTTCTTAAATACAATTCATTATTGTTAATAATCATCAAAAAGTTTTAAATTTAACACCAAGTTATCGTATTTCTTAGGGTGGCTTTCATGAACCGGCATGCAACGGTGTTAATGTCCAATTTTAATCAATATTCAGTATTGCACTACTTCATCCATTATCTTCAGTGGTTGTACTCCACTGTTCATGGCATTTCATTAAAACTGTTGAATGAAATTTGACAAACCAAAAAACCTTACAATTACAATTACCATGTACTCACTAGTAACTAAATTAGTGAATAAATTCTTGGAAGTGTATTAATTTTTCGACCAACTTCCAATATTTTCCTGACTGTCAGAGACATTTCTCAGAAATTACGGACTTTCAATAACAAATTCAGCCCCATATTATTCCATATTTCTGACATGATAAAATAGACTCATGATAACTGGAAATATCCTTATGATTGTTTCAATCAGTAAATCCACCGGTCAAAGTAGACGGCGTTTCAGCCAGTTTTGTAACTGCTGTTGTCATAGAAGCCCATAGTTTGTTGAAGAATCTGGCATATTCAAAAAGCTATCAGGTCAGCAAGGTATTTAACATTACTTAACATAGAACGACAAAAACTATTGGTCTACTTGGTTGAATCTTTAAATGAAGATAAGTGGGCCGTTAGTTTATGCTTGTAGAAAAGTAGAATTGAAATGTACATAATATTTCAGTACAAATTTAGTTTGAAAGGTGTATTTGTTAAGTTTACATACTATTGTAGTGGTATACTTTTACGAAGAAAACACAATTGCTGAAATACAAACATTTATTACTGTACTTAATTCTGACATTAACTGTTATACTGTATTCCTTTTGTTTATCTGTACAAAAAGATTATCTCTCGTGTGCCAAGCGTGTTCTTCTCACTCGGCCTTTCTCTTCAGTGTTGTTATTCGCTTTGGTACTCTAGCCTTGATATGAGTTGGATATCGCAAGGCTAGCGATAAATATACTTCTTCATCTAGAATCGTCTTTTTTCTGATTTCTAGATTAACGGGATTAACATTTGTTATCCCGCGAAGTTGTATGTTTATTTGGTACCACTACATCGGTGAGCTGCAACTACGAATAGGAATTAAATTCGGTGATTCTGTCATTTTTCTACCCAATTTTCTTATTATTTTATCTGTTGCGCAATATATATCGTCATTTTCATATATATATATATTGCAACTGCAGCAGCGTTCGAAAATGTTAGATAAACCTAAAAGCGACGATATTTTAGCAGATTCCTAGATACATGTTCTAAACTTTCGACCTGTAGCGTTTATCCCCCACGATCCAAAGGTCTGGTTCGCGGCCCTGGGAGCTCAGTTTGAGATCCGCCGCATTACGAACCAGCGGCTACTGTACTCCTACGCCCTGGAATCTCTACCTGGGGATCATGTAGCCGCCGTCCGTGAGGTTGTCCTCATTTCTGATGTACTAGGTGTCTATGATCGTCTCTAGTAGGCGATTCTTCTACATTTACTACCATCGAGGGATGAACGATTGAGGACACTGTTAGCACGTCACCCCCTTGGTGACGCTAAACCTAGCCACCACCTCATGCACCTGCAGTCATTAGCAGGACCGATGGCATTTGACTCTGACATAGAGAATTGTGGTTAGAAGCCTTACCAACTCATGTTCAGCCTACGATCGCCGGTCTGCCCGAGGACATACCACTTAGTCAGGCTACCCTTAATGCAGACAAAGTTATAGCGCTGACTAGCTACCGAGACAACTATATGGTTACTTCCACGTCACATACCAACGTGGACCTTGAAGCAGATATGAAATTTTTGGGTCACAGCATTAAGCATTACGGTATTCAACCTTGTGAGGATAAAGTACGTACAATCATGGAGTACACTATATCGTCCCCACTCAAAGAACTGAAGGCTTTTCTCGGTTTGGTTAACTTCTACCGACGTATAATTCCTCACGCGGCAGAACAGTTACGACCACTAACCGACTTACTTCGTGGTAATCCTCGCACACTAGAATTGAACGATGCCGCACGTACTGCATTTTCTGAGATTAAACAAGCTTTAGCCCAAGCCACGCTCCTCGCCCATCCTGACTCAGCCACGCTGAGTATAGCGGTTGATGCATCGGATTTCGCTATAGGAGCCGTTATGCAACCTCTCGGATTTTTCTCACGACGCCTTACTCCCACTGAGACGAGATATAGTGCTTTTGGTCGCGAACTGCAAGCAGCCTACTGTGCCATCAAACATTTCCGGTTGTAACTTTATCCTTTTCACCGACCATAAGCCTCTAACGTATGCTTTGCATACCAAGTCTGACCGCTACTCACCACGAGTGTCCAGATATTTGGATTATATGTCTCAGTTCACGACAGACCTTCGTCATGTTAAAGGCGAGTCAAACTGTGTTGCCGAAGCTCTCACGTATTAAAGCAAATGCAGTTACTTTACCAGTGCTCGATCTTCCTGCTATGGCCGCGGCCCAAGCAAATGATCCCTCTTGCACAAAAGCATAACAATCGACATCCCTCCAGTGCCAGGAAGTACCACTAGCTACCACCTCAGTTACTATCCTGTGTGATAATTCTACTGGTTTACCCCGACCCATCGCACCTTCTGCTCATCGTCGTCTCCTCTTCGATACCCTTCATGGTTTTTCTCACCCAGGTATCGCAGCCACTTTATGTTTCATCGCTGCACGATACGTCTGGCCTTCCATGAACAAAGATGTCCGTATGTGCGTAAAGCAATGCTTACAATGTCAACGATCAAAAGTGCACAGGCATGTAGCAGCTCCATCGGCAGATTTGCTACGCCTGATGCTCGCTTCGATCATGTTAATATTGACATTGTAGGACCATTGCCACCGTCGCACGGGTATGACCACATACTCACGTGCATCGATCGTTTTACAAGATGACCCAAAGCTATTCACATCACTTCTATTACGGCGGAAACAGTTGTCTACCACCCAGCTCCGAATGGTTTAGTCGAACGGTTGCATCGCCAACTTAAAAGTGCCCTTCGGGCACACGAAAACAATAATGGTACGAAACCTTACCGCTCGTCCTCTTAGCTATCAGAACGAGTTTAAAGGCAGGTATTCAATGGCACGACATTGCGTCTGCCTGGGGAATTTTTCACACCACGGAGCAGTGATAGCTTCAATAAATCAGACTACATCCAACGATTGTCTGAATTTATGCGAGCACTGCCTCCGTGTCAACTCGAGTACAACATCGACAGGTCGCTCTCCCGCGAGAGTTATCTCACGTCCGGATCAGCAGACCACGCCTCCCTTGACTTTGGATGAGGTTGACGGCTCACGAGATACGCACGAGACTACCGTCTTGCGTTCCGGTCGCTGCGTACGCCTACCTGTACGCTTTCTCGAATAACCACCCACGCAACAACGGATACGTGATAGTACCCTATCCTGCATGTATGCTACACTTTTCTCTTTTTCTTTCATTTTGTATCCTGAGCCCGTGTCTACGACTATCGATCTGTTGGTACCGTCGGTTTAAGTCAATCTTGGTGAAAGCTGGTCCGATCACCCACTTTCTTGTCAATGCACTCAGTCGATGTTCTGGTTCCGAATGTTCTTGTATACGTATGGTTTCGAACGTGATCGTTCTGGTCGTTTCTGGCTCCTTCGCTCAATCTGGTTCCGTTCTACGTCTGCATTTCTTTCTGGTACGAACCCCTACGAACGCAATTTTCAGACTCTGGATACGAGCCACGCTGGTGTGGCATGCCAACTCGAGCACTAAACTTGGCACGTTACTATTGATACAGTCCAACGTAAGAGTTTCCATGACAACTTGAGCGTCATTGGCTGCTTCCTGTTCGTCAACCTTTCCGCCCTACAATCGCCCATTAGCCGACTAGTCCCCCCTCCGCACGAAACCGGTTCGTATCAAAAGTGTAAACCCATTCTAGGTGTGGGCCAATGTAATGGTATACTTTTATGAAGAAAACACAAGTGGTGAAATATGAACATTTATTATTGTACTTAATTCTGACAATAATTGTTTTATTGTACACCTTGTTCTTATCTGTACTAAAGACTATCTTTTCGCGCGCCAAGCGTTTTATTTCCATTCTCCTCCTTCACGCGTCCCCTGCGTGGACGTAACCCTTTGTGCGCCCTCTGGCCTCGATATTATTTCGATATCACGAGGCTAGTAATAAATATACTTTTTCCTCCAGAATCGTCTTTTATCTGATTCTTAGAGTAGCGGGATTAACATTTGTTATCCCGCAAAGAAGTATTATATTATGCGATTCGCTATAGTTCTCAATAAGATCGTCAGTTAAATTCCTCAAATGTTAGCTGTTATGTCATTGCAAGTTTGGTTCCAAAGTATGACGAATTTGCATTTTTCAGTGTGTAAAAGTACTACCATTAACCAGTGTTATTTTCAAATGAAAAAAGTTGGTGGCATATTCATTAAACAGAGTAGTACTTAGTAAAAACAGTAAATTACATAAAACACTAGCTTGACCATGTGTCAAAATGATAATCTACCAAGTCAAGGATTCTGAAAAGAAATGATGCTAGACTTCTAAAATGACAATATTGCTTGGCCAAATTTTCTAACCGTTCCAGCGTTTGGTAAGAAGGTTACCTAAGTGAAAACAGGTTCGGACCTACAGTTCAATGGTTGGAAGTCAATTGATTTTGCAAAATAACAGCATATAAACACGACTATCTCAATTTCATCGATTTTTTCGTCATTACTAATGATTATTTTATAATGTGGAATAATGTGTTACAGTACACATTCATAATACCCAACTATGGTATTTAATACAGACACGTTAAATTTACATAGTCGTAGACTCGTTTTGGAATTCAATATCTGACTTACATATGCCTGCCAAAGGCAATCATTCAATCCTATTGGTTAACTCGAGACCAGTTGTCAGAATTATTCTTACAAGTGAATCCTTCCGAAATTTCTTTGTTTGGTTCGGTTTCTATCTGTAAAGCGTATAAGCCTGCATTAATGATGTAAAAATGCTTTGGGCACTCTGACTGATTAATATCGACAGTCGGAATTAATTGAAATACAATGTAGATCAAACCAGTTTAATCTAATCCTGGATTTATTTTACTAGAATACAATTAATTTTGATTCTAAAGGTCACTGTCAATATAAATTCAGTTCATTTGTCACAATGCACAAATTCAGCTGTAAATAAACGTAACGCAGAAGTATGAAGAAACATAATATTTATCGGAAAAAACAACAGAAATTCATGAGATAGATATGATGGATCTCCTAAATAATGGTAAGTTGTAGCTAATTGTTCCCTAAATCAGAACGTATTCCAATATCCCAGAACTGATCAATGGTCATTGAATGATTGGTTGACAGTTAATGAAGGCCAAATGATATACTGAGCCAATGAGACGTGACCCAGAATGAAGAAAATGACCTGGAGAACGATTGGATATAATTATCTAAGAATTGGTTTTCTTTTCTAAAGATGCAAACACATACATATAAGAGCATCTGTTCATATTTTCAGAAGCCGAATGAACCTTATTTTCTGCTGTTTGTCTTCGCGCTGAAACAGCCAGTTTTGGAGATCGGGTCATTTATTTGAGTTGTTCTTTCAGGACAGACATGCATTTCTGTGAGTTTGAAAAATCTTACGAAATAATAATAATGATTTTAGTATATCTAGAACTTTAACATGACAGAATTTGAGATACGCAGTAGGGAATTGCATCGTATTACTACATACAGTTTAATAGAGACACAAATTATTTGATTGTACAGTAGACATATTTACTATTAATTATACACGCTACACGTCTAATATCTTTCCAGGTGTCCATAATATGGCCTTTTTTTTCTTAAGTTCTGCTCGATGGTCTTAATCGTTCGGTATTCTAGTCTTCATTTTCTTCCTCTCTCTGAAATTCAGAATTATCTAGATGTTTACTGTTTACAAGGAAATCATCAGAATTATAACTGGAACTATCCATCCAAAGTTATAAATTATCTAGAGAATATGGATTACTTACAGAATGGCCAGAATTAAAAACAGGATAACCTGGTTCTGAGTTTCTCACATGATCTGCTGTGAGCTGAATGGTCAACTGTAGTGTACAGTTATTACGTTTATTGATAATTTTATATTGCCTTTAAGTTCCACATAGTCATGCAATAAAAATTCATGCTTAGAGTCCGAGTTCGTCCTTGTGTCTTGCCGAATTTGTGGACGTATTGGAATTATTCGTGTTGCGATAAATTATTCCAAATACATATCTGGTTTTGCTGCATGAATCAATTCAAAAAACCTTGTGAGATTACATATCTACACGTCATCACGAAAAGTACACAATCTTAAAAACTGTTAACTGACCATGAACATTTGGCACCCCTATTGCCATTCATGCAAGTATCACCAAACGATAAACACATGATTTTCCTCTTCCTAACAAGCATAGTAGATCACATCTCTATATCATACCCCTAACATTCTAAGTTTCTTCAAAATTTAGAGTCTCATGATTTCCCTCTACAAGCTTCCTCTTCGATTCTAGCTTCTATTTCAAGTGAAGAGATAAACTGTAAAACCCAAAGATTCTATTTATTTGTCGCCGATCACAATGAACCAAAACTATCTTGATTCATTATGAGTTCCTTCTAGTCTGTGCACTACCAGTTCGAGAAATGTTAATCCTCCCAATTTATTAACATTCAGAGGTTTTGCTTACTTGTCGTCTTATAAGTTTTCGACACTATTTTTCTTTATATTTGATTAGCTGTCCGTGCTTACCATCTCCAAACTACCTATTAACTAACCCATGTCTCACAATTCATACTATTGTGGTGTGTGCTACTTATACGAACGATATAAGTAGTATAAGAAGGGACGTGAAAGAAGAAGTCTCACGGTCAGAAGAGGAAAACGGAAAGCAAATGGAGCAAAAGCAAGAAGTAAATGGAGTACCAACAGGAAGGAAAGGAAGCAACAACAGGAATGGAAGAAGGATGGAGCGTTGGAAGTCACGACTCAAAGATGGTGTGCAAATAGAGTATTCAATGTAATGTTTTCGTTTTTAATCGACTCATAGTGTAAATTTGCATAATACAATCTTTCTCGCCTGCATCAGTCTTCTCAATTGGTGTCGCTGCCTCTACGCAGGATGAAGATCCCATGGCCTCGGGATTTTGAAGACGGAGATGTGAGGTGCTTCTTGAAGGAGTTCGAGGCCGTGGCGGAGCTGGTAGGAGTCAAGGAGCATAGGGCGAAGGCAGTGGTGTTGGGGACTCTACTAAGAGGCAGGGCGAGAGCGGTGTACGATGTTGTGGAGGACGTTGACTGGGAGGTGGTGACAGAAAGGCTGCTGGTGGAGTTCGACAGCCCGGCGGATAGGCAGGACGCGCTACAGAAGTTCTGAGAGGCGAGACTGACGGTGGATGGCGACTCACTCGTGTTGGCTGTGGAGTTGACAAGATTTCTGCGCCGGGGTCAGCCGAATATGGATGAGGATTTGCAAGCACGTCTTCTAGCGTCGCAGTTCATTGAAAGGGTGCCTGAAGAGGTTGCCCAACAGTTGAGACTGGTGAACGCGGCACAACCAATATACGTCACCGAGCTGGCTAAAGTAACAAGACATCTGATGAACTCAACAGTCGCCTCGGTGGCGTGTGAGAGACAGGTTGGTGATGTCGTGAAGAAGATAGAAGAATCACAACGCGAGGTGGCAGCGTTACGAATAAAGGGTGGAAGAAATAATAAATGCTATATTTGCGGAGGAACCAGGCATTGGAAGGGGAATCGCCCAACAAGACGGAAACATAAACATTTTAGACCATATACAAGGTGTTCTTTATGTCTTTCGAAACTGGGGGTCGCGGCAGTAGTAGATAGGGGCGGTCTATGCGAGAGTAGGGATAAACGAGCGAGAGGTAGTTTGCCTGATTGATACAGGGGCGGCACTTTCGTTAATAGACAAAGAGCGGTGTAGAAGTATCAGGCCGAGTGTTTAGTTGTTAACACCATCGGCGGCCACGTGTTAAAAATCCTAGGAGTCTCAAATGATATCGTGAAAATCGGCAATTCGGAAATACAGTTTCCCTTTGTGGTAACTACGGACTTGTCGAGACCAATACTAGGAGCAGATTTCTTGAGAAAAGTAGGAGCAATTATTGATACAAGAAGCAAGAAGGAGATTAAGAAGTACGGCACACTGACAATACATGAAAGCAGCGAGGTGGTTGCAGTTAGAGTAACAAAAGAGGACAATGAAAAGAAACAGAACATTAACGAGGTGCTCTCAAAATATACGAAGTTGTGCACGGGAGACGGAGAACCGTACGGATTTTGTAATAAAGTTAAACATGAAATTCCGATAAAGAACGAAGAAGTGACCATCTTCACAACACGACGGGCCCCGTACATTTGGAAGCTGAGATAAACCAGCAGGTACAGGAGATGTTAAACGCAGGTATAATTGAAGAAGCAGATAGCCCGTACAGCTCGCCGGTACTTTTGGTAAAGAAGCCAAATGGAAAGTATAGATTCTGTGTTGACTTTAGAGAACTGAATAACGTGACAGAACTAAAACCATGTGCATTGCCAACAATAGCGGAGACATTAGATCGTCTACTGAGTGCTACGGTGTTCACAGTTTTAGATTTACGGTCGGGCTATTGGCAGCTACCAATAAAAGACAGTGATCGCAGCAAAACGGCATTTACCGTACGGGAGAAGTAGTATCAATTTAAACGAATGCCCTTTGGATTGGCGGGTGCACCGTTTACGTTTCGAAGACTAATGAAATTGCTGCTCATAAACCTGGAGAATGTCGAGGTGTATGGCGATGATTTGGTCGTATATAGTCATACAGATGCAGAACATGTGAGGCACGTGGAGGGGGTCCTAAGGCG
>OX103973.1:3940580-4018099 GCA_944470395.2 Schistosoma turkestanicum | reverse complement strand
CCTTGGCACAAGGAACAACCAGGAAGTCACCGTTCCAGCTGATGTATGGCAGACGGCCGAGACTACCAACGCATGATAAACCTGGCCGCAACAACAGAGATGGAATACAACAAGGTTGAGAACAGAGCGGAGACAAGCAATCAGGAATGTGAGAGAGAAACAAACATCAGACATGGAGAAGTCAGAACAGGAGAGAAAGAACTGGAGAAAGTTTGAAGTGGGAGACCAAGTGAAGTGTAGAGAACGGAAATATACCACAGGAAGAGGGCCAGGGTCAGGTAGGCTGATCCCGAAGTGGGAGGGACCGTACGTAGTCACCGAGAGACGCGGCGCAGTGTATAAGATCCAGAAACGAAACAAACAGAAACGCGTGAATGCCAGTGAACTCCAAAGGTGGTTCCAGGAGCGCCAAGAGGGCGAGCCACAAACACTGATACAGTAGACGGCTGTACGGCGATCAGAAAGCCTGAGAGAGCGACTTGTCAAAGGGGGGACGAGTGTGGTGTGTGCTACTTATACGAACGATATAAGTAGTATAAGAAGGGACGTGAAAGAAGAAGTCTCACGGTCAGAAGAGGAAAAATGCCAAAATGGAAGCAAACGGAGCAAGAAGTAAATGGAGTACCAACAGCAAGGAAAGGAAGCAACAACAGGAATGGAAGAAGGATGGAGCGTTGGAAGTCACGACTCAAAGATGGTGTGCAAATAGAGTATTCAATGTAATGTTTTCGTTTTTAATCGACTCATAGTGTAAATTTGCATAATACAATCTTTCTCGCCTGCATCAGTCTTCTCACTGTTATTTAACTTAATCTCAGTGTGATATGCTACATGGATAAATATTTCAGTATACAGAAGCTAAAGTTGTTTGAATTGCTCGTAACATGGAGCTAGTAGAGACAGTGTATTCCAACAAGGTGTGCAAAAGACAGAGCTAAGAATCAAACATTATTAGCAACTTATCACAAATGTAAGAGAGTGTAGCATCACAAAAGGAAGGGAAGAGGCGTATGTGACTAACAAATACGATAGTGGGGCGGTAACCTCAATACACCCATGTTTTTGAGGCGGAAAATTTTGTTTGCTTAAAGGTTCATGTTTCATGATATGACTAGTTAGCGTTTGAAAAAAGGTCCTTACATTTTATCCAGACCTACCGGATTTGACCTACAAAATTATAGCACAAAAGGCATACAAAACGTTCAAAAAGTCACAGGGCTAATAAACCCATGAAAAACACAAACGAAATAAATGGGAAATTTCGGCTAATAATAAACACATTTACTGAATAATTGAATAATTTATGTTATGTTTATTGTTATATAATAATGCACAAATTCATAGAGCGTGGTTCAACTCCGTGCATTTTCATGTGTCTCATCGAAATTTTGTATAAACTAGGATCATTCGTGTCGCGTTAAATTATTTCAAATTTACATCTGGCGTCGCTGCATAAGTGGACTTGAATAAGGGGGGCGAAATTACACACTAATGCGTTACTACGGGAAATAGAAGGCTACTTTGAGTCTTTTGATAATTGTTGCTTGACATCCGTCATCAAAAAGGATTGAGTTTCAGTCAGTTTCATTACTACTATTAGGATAAAAGCTTATAGTTCGTTCAACAACTATACATATTCGGACATGGGTATTTTAAAGGGAGACTTTAGACTGGATACAAGTTGCTGAAGATATCCTCGTAACATTCCATATACCTTCGGTTAAAATGTAATCAAAGTCAGGCACGATAAGCCATGGTTAGTAGGAGCAGCTGCCGAAACATCAAAAGACACCAAGAACAAAACATTTTGGTGATTCTAATATCCAATATTTTTTCACGAGCTAGCTTAAACCAACTGATTTCTTTGCGCTCACTTCGTGTTCTTTCAGTACGGCTCCATGTATTTGGCGGTTCACGGAGTGTCTGAGCTGGTTATTGTTAGTTTGGATGAAGTTCATGTACATGACGTCCAATAATGGCGGACGCCATCATGTTGCCTTCACACGACTATGGCAATTAGCCTCTCGCAGCTGCCTCTTCCACCATATCTCACGACTATCAAGTGTCAGTGTCTGATTGTAGTGAACTTCAGAGACTGAGAAGTACATGCAGGAGGGCTTGAAGCTTGGTACATGGCTATGGATGATCTTTCCAGCTACATAGGATGTTGTGAACGACAACGCACATCACTGAGACAACTTCAGAACGGCGAAACTAAGCACGCACCAATGCCGGTTGACCTCGACTGACAACCCAATGGTACAAGACATCAAGACTGTGGCCACACCACTTAAGTACAGTGCATAAGTAGTGCTTTGGTTACATATAAAATCGCCTCGTTGCTGCCTTTTTTCTCTCTCTTTTCTCCCTTTTCAGAACCCTATTCACAGTGGAAAATTCATGGTGCCTCTAGGGAGCATGCACCCTATGTACACGCACGTCTAGGTCACAGTTTTTGGCTGATTAAATTGTCTAGAAACTAAGACTAGCCCTAAGGCCTCAAAATGAGAGTACGTAGACAACAGTGGTCGTCAATAAAACTCTTGAGAGGGACGAAAACGCGTTCTTGTACACTAAGATGAACAATTCGACCATGAGAGGGTATCTTCTAAACACACCATGGTCCGAGAATGATGCAGGCTAACAATAGATGACCACTGGCAAACAGTAAGAGATGTGATTCAGGACGCTATGCTACACAATATACCTCAGGTAAGAAACATCCACCCGGAAATAGAAGAATTTGGTCTCGATAGGGCAATGAACACTTGCTACATGCGAAAAGGGAAGGCTGTCACAAGTCAAAGTCTCTTTGCAGGATTTCGATCGTAGTTTTTAATGCAGTATCAAAGTTCGAAGCGACTGGAGACACTTCCAGATAAAGGAAGAACCCGAAATACAGATAACCCCAAATCTATGTATAGGTTCGTGAATAGTTACGTCCAATTTTTCGCTCCTTGCCCCTTTGAAGTACGGTGTGTCGATCTATTTCAAATTCACGATCCTAAATCAAAGCAAAACCAAATTCCAAAGTAGGTACCAAAGTTTATTCTTAATTCACAATAATCGACCAAAATGTCGTTCGTTTATTACAAATAGACGACCAATGTCGTTCTTCAATTTTATAGATTCCTGGAGCAAAAAAACTGCCAACGAACAAACCAAGACAAACAGGAGTCCAAAAACGGCCGAAATAAATCAAACAAGTTCATAAGTTAAGTAAAACAAATATACCCGAAAAACAGTGAAATTAATGATATTTATATAAAAGTTTTAATCAGCCAAATGTCTTCATTCCTCCCGTAACATGAATAAAAGTAAACCTACAAACAAGAGTGTTTACTGTATCACAGGTCCGAATGGAGGTCTTACGAACAAACAGATGGCTGGAATCTTTGTTGCCGACTTCACCGACAGGTTAAACTAGGTACCTAGAATCTCGGAGTACTAATCAAACCTCTTGCCTTCTAAGGGCCTAGAGAATACCCGATTTGCTTCCTGGTTAAAGCTAAGAAAATTAAAGTTCTCGAGTCCAGGAAAGTTAGTAGGATATGATAACGTTCGTCCTATAATCCCGAAACAGTGTGCAGGATCTCTGAGTTCAGGCACTAACTGCAGTCATGCCAACTCCCAGCTGAATGAAAACAAGCTACTCTCCGATTATCTGAGGAAGAGATGGAAATGACCCGAACTGCGACCTCCATGAAGCTTGACTCGGTTTAGTGACGGTAAGTTAAGTTCATCCGCAGTTCTCATAGTATGGGACAGTTGAAAAACCTGCTAGAACAGAAAAATATCGGTCGGCACTATATTTTTGACTTTTCTAGTGCTGTCACCACAGAACCAAACTTCACTGATCCGATTCTATGTTGATTCGGAACTACGTTGAGAATGAAAAGTTTCGCACCAAGGTAGATAGAATGCACCCGAGACGGCAAATCCCAACGTCAGGAGTTTAACGGGGAACTGTCTTGCGTCCACTTCTCTTGCTGATACTAATAAATGATAAGTTAGACAAAACCTGCCCAGCGGCATTGATCTACGCAAAGATCTAGAGGTCCATAAAAAGCGAAGAAGATTCAATTGAACTTCAAAAGGACCGCACATCGATTGAGGAATGAGCAGTAGAAAAACAGGCTAAAACTTTATCAGGCAATATGTCACGTTAAGAACATTCTTCCATGCATGACGCCAGCAATTTGCATTCTCAGTAAAAGTCCGCTCTCTAATGTCTCCTCAGAGTGAAATTTAGGACTGTTGGCAACAGAAAGCCTAAACACAAGTTCGAACTACCAAGGGGACTCAGCCAAGGCTACCGGAACTCTTCACTTTGTGCCAAAACAACTGGGTACAGTCACCTGAGATTTGTCCCTAACTCTTTTTAAAACATACGCGCGACCACACCCTGAAGTTTCCAATATCACTGCGTCTTCTGCCCTCCAAATATGCATAATTATCTCTGATGGATTACAGAGGTGAGCAGCTGAGAGGATGACAGTGTTCAAGAATCAACTTTACGAAGACACACAACTAGGGACAAATATCCAGGTACGTTGACACTTCTTCTCCTCAAGAGTTGTGCCAACATGGAGTACTCTTCCAGCCGAAGTGACCACAGCCTCCCTAGTGAGTAGCTACAACAACAGACTTGTTAAACACATACAGACGGATTGTCATCTCACTCTTTGACTGGCTGTGCCTGATGCATATCTCCAAATTTGCTAGTTGTTGTCATCGCCATTTCCTCATGACTTTGTATCAGCATTAGAAACTTAAACTTATTATTCTCCCTATTGTTCGTCTTTAAACAAGAATGTTTTCTATTCTGCTTCTTGCCTCGTTCTCTTTATTTCTCTTTATTCGGTACCTTATTCCAATCCTTATACATTAGTCACATACTCGTCCTTCAACAGCGTATACTTTCGTGATATAATTGACAACTCTCTTATATTCCGTGCGTGCGTTAGGTAGAAACGAAGAATCCTCATGTCTCGCACGCAGACCACTTGTAGCTTCCGTATTATGTCCTGTTTTAGCCCGATAAGCTAATCTTCCGAACCTACTACTAGCTATCTTAGCACGAGACATAATAAATTCCGTCAACTCATTGAAATTAGGCTCTCTCTCCTCTTCGTTCCACTTGATTCCCAGCTCTACCCACTGGGCTTGCATTCGACGAGGTAAAAGCCCGACTATTCGTTCTAAAGTAACCAGGGAATGAAGTTCCGTTGTACAGTTTAGCTGTTCTAAGGTTAAAGCAGCATTCTGCATTTTAATAGCCAAATTCGTCAATTCTTCAGGATCATTAAAATCTGCGTTCCCAGTTTTAAATAAGTCCTCTAAGGTTTCACGGGCTATTACATGCGACTGTCCAAAGAGCTGTTTTAAGATGGCCTTAGCTCTCTTATATCCCGCTTGTGGATCCATTATAATACAACCTTCAATCGCATTTTTTGCCCTTCCTTTACAGTAGTGAATTAAATACAATAAACGCAAATTTTCATCTTTTATTCTGGGTTCTATAAACGTTTCTATTTGGCGCATAAATCTAAAATAGTCGCGAGACTTTCCATCAAAAAATGAAAGTTCGACCTTAGGTAGTTCTAAACCTACTATCGGTGCCCTAAGTATCTGATCCGTCTCTGGTACCTTAGAACTCTCACTTAAGCCTGGTTCCTTAATGCCTGTCAAAGGTGACTTACAATAATAAGTATCAGACATAACATCAGTGTTAACATAGTAGGAACCCATTAAACAATCATCATTAACGACTTGCCTAGCATTTCGGGATACGTCAAGCTCTTCCACCCTCCTCGTGTTTGTTTTCTTGTGGTGGATCATTTTTAAGTGAAGTTAAACGGAAGATTAATAACAAATACAAAATATAGGAATTCCACAGGTATAAATTGTCCAAAATCAAAAAATCGTCCTCCACAATGCAGTTCGAATACAAAAATACGATAAGTAATCCAAGATTCTTCTTTCAAGAAAGTTAGTGTTATAAACGATTAAATTTCCAAATGTTTCTTTATTCTTCTTATCCGACTGTAATTGGTCTTCTAATCAAAGGTCGAGACGCAATTCCAGACTGTAAATGGATTTCTACGGTGGCAGTTCCAATGGGTTCCAATAAGTGCACTCCGAACGCGTATCTCCCAATTCAAGGTCCAGAAAAAGCAAAAATTCTAGGAGAAAACGGTCTGGGATTGATGCACCTTCCAGGTTACAATTACTCCGAAGAGTATCCAACAAGGATGAGTAAGTGGCGTTAAGTCCAACTGCGACCGGATCAATCCAAATATGGCTGTAGCCATATTAAAGATCAAATTTAAACAACATATATACAGATCAGAAGCAAACACAAAAACTTCAATATAAGTACAAAATATAGAAATAATAACAATATACAATGATAAAATCTCAAATTGGAATCAAATAAAATACCAAAAATGTCAACAGAAAAAGTCCGTCATGTCATAACAAAAATATGTAAACATGGAGGGATTTTCCAAAAACAAAACATTCAAAAAGGATTCTACAGACATGTATATTTATCAACCAGTTCTCGGAACGTTCTCCTCATCTCTTCTTGTTATATGCAGTTTAAGCTCTACCTTGCATATTTTTGCAGTCATTAAGAAACTCATGGTAATGCAACCTGTGTAACTCGAGCCAATTATTCATATTGTAAATTTTAGAATCTGCAAAATTATCTGTAATTCTATGTGAAAAATTTTAGTAATCTAAATAGAGCCAGTGTGTCATGTGAAATATTTCTGTAACTGTACACCGTTTTAAAAGAAATATGTTGCCAATCTAAACGTGTTGATCTTGCCTGTAAATTGTCATGCCTCTTGTAACATGTTTACTATTTGACAATAAATTATTATTATTATTACTGATCTCCGGCATCCAGAAACCCTAAAGCGCTGGGACAAAATTACTCACTCAAATCTCGGGAAATACAAATTCATAAATAATTGCCAACTGACTAGAATTAGTCCTAGTGTCTCCTCAGAGCGCTATCTCGGTTTAATAGCCACTGGAAGCCTCCACACCAGTTCAAACTTTATAGGGGACGCAGCCGAGGCAAGTGCAACACTTCACTTTATGCGAAGACAACTTGGTGCAATCGCCCATGAATTATTCTTAAGGCTGTTTGTAACATATGCAGACTCACATCTTGAGGTTCACAACGTCATCACACATCCTCTCGTTAGAAGAGACATAAATCTCTTGGATCGAGTGCAGAGAAGAGTAAAGAAATGGGTGATAGTGTTGAAAAACAATACTTACGAAGATGGTCTGCAGCATTTTGGATTATTCCAGCTGAGTTACAGGCGAATCAGAGCTGATCTGGTTATGGCGTACGATATTCCAACTTAAGCATCTTACAGATGTATCACCACCACTGCCCTCGAGGCAATCCTCAAAAAATTGCGCGTCGAAGGGCGAATACTGAAGGTTGTGCACACTTTCTCATTAAGAGTCGTTGCTGCTTGGAATGCTTTCCAAGCCGAGGTGACCACAGCCATCTCATCGAACAGATTTAAGAAGAAACTTGATAAGCACCTACTCAGTTACGGATTATCATGTTGCTTCGTGGAACATCTTTGCCTGATGCCTGCCTTGAGACTTTCTAGTCGTTATTATTGCGATCTACTCCGATCACTAACTTAATATATCTTGCCAAGTATTTCTGTTTCCTTGTTTACACTTCGTTTCTCTCTCACAATCTTCACTACCAATTAATAAACTAAACACGAGAAAAAGATGTGGATATTGGAAGCATTGAAATAACTCGTCTAGGTCAACACAGATTTGAAAATGTCGGTTCCCGCGGGTTGTCGCCTGAAGTGGTCAACGTCTGTTGGAGATATCGTTAAAAGAACATCGGCTCTTATAAATTATGCTCGTTCAGTATATGACAAAGTGGCATCGTCTGAGTCTGCCACTTTTGAGTCAGTTGTCCTGGTAAATTAAAATATTGTTGATATCCACATATCTACAGCCTATGTCTCTGTTCGAAGCTGAATACCAAACAGAAAGGAATGCTATCGACTTTCCTCAACACACGTTCCCTTGTAAAGCTATGAGGGATGCTAGCTGTGATGCTACCCGTAAACTTTCGGATATTGAAGTCGAATTGGAGTGAGTTTATTTGATATAATGAAGGACTAGTCCTCCGTGACTACTTGTTTTGTGAATAAGAATTATCTAAATTTTGTTTGCATATCCAACCAGCTATAGTTTCTGGAAAAATAACTTTCATGTGGAAGTACATCACAGAAATATAAGTGGGATTCTACGAAGTTTGTTTCCTCTGTCATGAAATATCCAGGCATTCCTTGATAATGCAGAGTCTTCATTTGAAGTTAAGCATTGAATCAAATCACTAGGTTAGGTAAAAACATTGTACTACAAGTAGGCACTAAAGAACCCTGTTTTTATATTCCAATTCAGCACAGCAGTAGAAAATTAAGATATAAATCAGTAATTGGTTTACACTTTCACTTGACAGAACAATTAGAGTAGTGCCACTTCAGTGAATTGTGGGTTATAGTATCGAACATCCTAGTTCAACTAGTACGGTCGCCCTACAAACATAGTCAACAAAGTTCATACTTCCTAATACGACCATAACTAATCATTGATAATCTCTGAATTAATGTTGTACTTTTATGTGACTGCCTCTTAAACATATCTTTAGAAAGTTGATCAACATTTTAGAATAAAGACCAACTAGCAACATCTCTGTATTGCTGACTGCATGGCTTGTCATTAGCTTAAGTGAATAAGAGCTATTTTAAGAAACATTGCTACTTAATTTATTGAGATATCCACAGAATCTTGGATTAGTGTTAGTATTATTTTTTCTCTGCATTTAGTTTCCTTCCGATGTACTAAGTACCGTGATTACTATTTACTTAAAATAATATTTTTAGCTAACTTTTACTACTTTAATTTAATTTCGATAACTTAGAATGCGGAAAGATGTGTTTGAAAAGTTCGTCTCAGTTCAAGAAAATATTGATGTATCATTCTCCAGTGAATACCTTCGTTACGTAAATAGGAAAGTTCAACTTGGTCGAAGAAATGGTTTGTCGCTTGTTTCATTAGTGCAATGATGAATAAATTTGTATTTATGATTAACAGGTCTTCATCTGGATGACGATAAAAGGAAATTGATAGAAGCTTTGAATAAAGAAGAAAATCAGTTATGTATCGATTTCCAACGTGCTTTAAATGAAGAGAACATGTTGTTGCAGTTTACGGATGAGGAATTGAGTAGGTTGACAATAATAGCAGAATTTATGGTCAATGTAACGAGACGTCAATAACATAATTATGATGGGTTAAGGTTAATATGCTTCGTTTTTACTGTATGTATTTGACGGTTGAAGAACAGTAGGTGGCTGTATAAACTTGTCCAGTTATCAAAAGCACAGACTCAGTGATGAATTTATTCTTTGCTCAGTAGTTTTATTTCATTGGTTATCAGTACCGTTCATGTTAACTGAAAAGCTTTTTCTCTTTGATATGACAATCAAAAGTGATATTTTTCTTGAAGCAGTCTTGTCATAGCCATGAAATTTGCTTTTTTACAGTTTGCTAATGCAGCATAATGTACTTTTAGTTTGGCTACAAACCCATTGTCCAGCATCCGCAGAGTTTAGTTAAATTGTTTCCTCAGTAGTCGTACAATCGACTGTTTGCGATCCAACAATGTAATGTATTTTCGCTTTTAACAGTTGCAGGAAGTATAAAATTTTAGATTTGGTCTCTTATTGATGTTTAGTTTAGTGACTCATTTCTTCAGTCGTTTACCGCTCATGCTGAAGGTTTACTTGTTTTCTTTCAAAGCGGTTGTATAGTTAGCGATGAAATGATCCGACGATTCTTGCGATAAAGGGTATTTTGAGTAGGTACTAAAATGTTTAAGGCAACTTTATTCTTGTGTATCTTTTGGGTTATGAAAATTAACATAGTTTTAATTGTTCTGGTTTTTAGCTGGATGTCCTGCTGATTTCATTGATGGTTTGAAAAAGGTGATTCAATTTTTCCGGTGTTATTTTATGCTTCAACCGTAGATTTTTGACAAACTTTTTAGTGTTGAGGTCGTTGGTATTTCGACCAACTGCCCAAGTGTTTTTTGTAATTCTAGATAATTTATTTCGGCTTAAGTACCGCTGTGACGCCATCCAACTGCCCCTAATGGGATAGGAGTAGTTAAAATTAGTATAAATGATAGAACATCTTTGTGGATTTGAATACTTACTATCAATGTTTACTGACCCATAATTACGTTAAACAAAATAAAATTTGATGTCAGTGTATATGCTGATATTTCATTACTTTAGTACAAAGCAGTTATGCCAAGATCGTAAAGCAACTAAGTGATACATTGCAGGGAAGGCTAACTATGGGATGAGAGCAAGATTAGTTTTAAACTATATTGCCATTGGTTTTCATAGGGTCGTATACCTTAGTTAAAAAATTGTCTTACCGGATTTATTACCGGATTCAGACCAGCACACGACTTAATCAGTAACAAGGTAAATACCACATTGTTGTATGTAATCAGTTCCAACCAAAAATTTTTGCGCTGTTAGCTACTCGATTTGGAAAATCACATGTAGCTGGGGTTGGTTAATGCTATGTCCCAGTCACTTGTTCACGTTATAAGTTCACACCATTAAAGCTCACTGATTCGTGCCATAACCCATATCTAGTTCTGCAAGCAAGCCTTAACATTGTAATGAACGCAACTTTCCCGTCAAACGTTTACTATCCTCTGTATAACTTTGACTTATTTTCTAGCCTAGAAGATAATCGTGGGTTACTGGTTTTCGACCACAGGTGTCTCCGAAGCATTTCTCGAGTATCGTGGGACAGCCGAGTAAGCAATGCTGTTGTTAGGAAACGGGTGCTAGGTAAGGATGGCAGGTCAACAGATGAAGTAATGAAACTTCATCAGTTGTCGACTAGGTGTCGACTACCCGGTTGGGGTCCGCGAGATGATAATAATCGATTGTTAGAGACCTTGAATGACATGGCTAAAAATGGTTTGCAATGGCACAGGTGCATTTATTCCTTGTGTTCTATGAAATTCTAACCTTCTGAATTCCTCATCACCTCTGTCTTTCTCTTTCTAAATTTACCTCACTGAATTATACTTCTTGAATAATATCTTCGAACCCTAATCTCTCCGATTACTCCTAATACTTTTACTACCTCTACTACCATGGGATTTGAATTGACAATTACATCTCTGTGCTAATGTGGTATGGCAACTCGAACTGCTGTAGTTACGTGCAAAGTTCTATGTTGCTGTTGATGATGATGTAGCCTTTAATAAGAGAATACAAAAACTTCAGTCAGTCAGTCAGTCAGTTGCAACGTAGAACTTCGTACGTAAGTACATCAGTTCATGTCACCATACCACATCAGCACAGAGATATAATTGTCAATTCAAATCCAATAGTAGAAGAGGTAGTAAAGGTACTAGAAGTAATCGGAGAGGTTAGAATTAGAAGATAGTATTCACTAAGTATGATTCAATGAGATAAGTTTAGAAAGTAAAAACTAGAGATGTTGAAGAATCCAGAAGATTAGGATTTGAGAGAACACAAAGAATAAATGCACTGGCGCCATTGCGAACGATTTTGAGCCATGTCATTCAAGGTCTCTAGCCATCGATTATTATCATCTCGCGGACCCCAACCAGGTAGTCGACAATTACCGACATGGCTAATTGTCGACTACTACTAACAAAAACTTATTCCCTTGTTACCGAAAATGTGTGAGTATTTATATACGTTTGGGATGTTTTTAGTAACCACTCCCTCTTGTTGCAAGCACAGAACTTCGGGTTTAGAAAATTTGAGTTAACGCTAGTCAAAAAGTCCCTTTTGGGTGATTGCGGTCGACCTGTTGCGAATAAGTGCGGTCTCCAACAAGTTCTGAATATTTCATTTCTTTTCCTCAAGTGATGTACCCCATTCTTTATAGGTGTATACTCACTAAACCAAACATCATTTCCGGCGTTTTGTGTTAGAAACAATCGGTCTTACTACATGGACACCAAATTCTGATTTTTATAAAGATTTACTTTAAAAGTGAGATAATGGCTCATCGGGTTACAACAGATGCCTTTCGTATAAAATGTTTTGGTTATCAGTAAAGATTATTACACCTTGGTCATCTATCTTGACCTTTTGTATTCGAAATCTAATCTAAAGGATGTACAGTTCGAGTATTGAGTAAACTTTACTTACTTACGCTTGTATCCCCAATGGAGCATAGGCCGCCGACCAGTATTCTTCAACCTAGTCTGTCCCGGGCTTCCTTTTGGTTGGCGCATATTGTGTTATATCGGAGAATCTTGCTTTTCCCTTCATGTATGTTGATACCTGCTGCTCCTGAGGTTGCTGCTGTACTGGTCGTCTTCTCTTGCACTTGCTGTTGCGTGTGCGATAGAACAGCCGTAGTGTTCTAAAGCCTCCATAGTGTTTTCCTGTCCACGCTATCGAATCCTTTTTCGTAGTCAATGAGGTGAATGTAGAGCTTACTGATAACAGAAGGATAAACTCATCCAAATAACTTAAATATTTGTATCACTTGAAAACATTTCAGTAGAAACTAATCATATATTTTGTAATATTTGTTTTATTATACTTTTAACTGATTACTAATTGAAAATAGCTTCCTTCTGGCAAACGTGAAGTATCTCTCAAATATCCACACTATTTCCCAATCATGCAAAAAGCATCTAATCCAGAAACAAGAAGAATATTGGAAACAGCTTTTAATTCAAGGTGAATTTAACATACATACATAAGTTATGATCGAATTAATCAATTTTTTGCATCAATAATAATGGATTCTTAAGTTAATTACTGTTTGAGTACCTACAGAATTCGCCATTAACTCTGAAAGATCGTATAAGTAAGGGTAATAGAAATAGTTCATAAGAGTGAGTTGCAATGAGTACGGCATAATGATGTGAATGCATTAGGAGAATCTTTATCGTTGGATTAATTATAGCAATTCGCAGTTAATTGAGCACTGAGTAATGATCAATGTCAGTCCCATGAAATTTTGAGATATTATTGGCTAATGAATGACAGCTATCAGAAAATACAGGTTCAGGGTTTCCTGTCTACCACCTGAACATAATTGTGATAATCGGCAAGTTATGTGAATTAATTATGACGAATGTGCAGTTAAAAATGTTTATACGATTAGGATGAGGCAGAAATGAACATAAAAGGGAGTTCAAGGTTAAGAGTTTGTAATCTTAGGATTATTATTACGGTGACTGTTTTGAACTAAGCTAGAAACAGTAGCTGCATACAAGTACTTTAAATTCATAAGTTCGGTTTCTATTTTATGAATAAAACGTGATCATACTTCTTTCTGGCGAAATAGACAAGACGATATGAAACCATATGGGATTCTATCTTAATACACTATTCACTATGTACCATATGAGTAGAAATAGCGGCATTATCTTTATTTTTAAAGTTATTTGGAACGATTATTCACTCCGATATTCTTTGTTTTTGAACACTTAACGTGAAGAGCTGAAATCAGGATTGATGAAGGCAACTCCCATGAATCAGTAGACTGAAGTTAGTGTCTACTATTTAGGTTGATATTTCTTACAGCTACACGATATGAATATTTTTCTGAAGTGAATTGTTTTTGCCCTAGATAGTAAAGTATTAAGTATTTTCTCATACATTTTTTGATGTATGAATTTCTTTCGGTTTTTAGGTGTATTAAGGAAAATTCACCTATATTAAAACGTTTAATGGAACTACGCAAAGAAGTAAATCATTTTATTTGTACCTATTATGCAATAATTTCAATGTACTTTTACGAACTACAAATTACTAGATGCTTATCATTACTATTAATAGTACTAGTTTGACTATTATATAACAATACAGTGATTTTTTTGCTCGTTTGTCAGACTATAGGTTGAACTATTTTATGTGAAGAACAATGGTAAACGGTGAAAGATACAAACAACGTTCACAGTTCTGATCTTAGCTACGTATTAAAAAATATTGATTCAGTAGATTTCATATATCGGAAGCATCTTAATTTATGCTACAATTTTATCTAAAGGCGCTAGCAATTACACTAAGTTAAGCGAAACTTGAACCTCCAGAACCCCGTAATCAAAATGTGAATAACTAATAAACACTAAACCTGTAATTGTGACCCAAAATTAGCTGCCACCCTGACGTGGTGGTCGGGTTCACCTAAGGAACGACTGCTTGAATCTGATCGCGCATGGCCTTTTTATGGGAAATTTTTAAAGTGTTAGCTCCGCTCTTCGAATGGCCTTATCACTGGAGACGGAAATCCATGGGGCAAGCTGAGGTGCGACATGTTTAGTGTCAACGTTTTCTAACCCCTTCCGTTGTGGGTGGGCAGCATCACTGCAGATGCTGATTTTCCGAGGAAAACACCTTACTGCTGTGACACTTCTACAGTCAGCAGTATGACTTCATCCTCAAACCTTCAGTTGCTGCGTCCAGTTTTACTGCTCTCCAGTTGATCTGTCTCGTAGGACCTACAGGAACAAATGTTCCATCCAATGTAGCTGGTTTGGGTCATCACGATAGGCGAACCCGACCACCACATCAGAGTAGCAGGTACATTTAGAGCTAGCCGATCATCTGACTGCAAAGCAGTATTTTTGCACAGAAATCTTATATTTTATTACGATTTCGTTCTTCCGAGCAAACTAGTTATCCTTATTCCCTTTCAATGTTGCACTAATTTATGTTTTAATCCCAGTGTTCGATGTCCCATCATCTCTTTCACAAATTAATAATGTTAACTAATATTGGAGTAAATTGAAAGTAACAACATTGTGGTCAAACCAAAATGCAAAATCTATTTACAGTATTATAGACTGTCTATCTGAGTGCATACTACTTGTTTGGTGTCTGCGTGAAGGCATTAATTAGCCTATGTGCATATTGGATAATATATTTCAGAATCACTTACACTAACTTTGATCCATTTACCATTTATCTTACCTTTGACTCTGGTTTCCAATCTTCTGTCACATAAATCTTTTCATTTTATCTTTTTGTACTACAGTCTCAAGGTGAGTACATCTCATCATCACTGCTGTTACATCCTTTCACTACTCACCTTCAAATTATCGTTGTGCTAATGTGTAGTGAGAACTTGAACTGTCTTACATTAGTACGAAGCTGTGCACTATTTGTGACTGAGAGATTGACTTTCATTTTTATGAAGTACATTTAAACTACTTAGTAGCTTTCAACATTATATATATGCTAAGGTCTTTCTTTTTATATTGTAGCTTCTTGTGACTTTCATTCACTTATCTTACGAATTGTTGTGTATAAATTTGTTTTTTTTTTAGCGTGCAACGATTCTCGGTTTTCCTACACATACTGATTTTATGCTTGATTTACGTATGGCTAAAACTGCTGCCAATGTTGATAAATTTTTAAATAACATTGGAACAAAATTAAAAAAAGCTCAGGTGAAAGAGACTGCACGTTTATTAGAATTGAAAAAAGAAGAGGTAAGATTATTCTTTGGATAAAAATAAGTTATTTTATTTTGATAATTATAGTTGTTGTTGTTGTCTTTTGGACAAGGGACATACTCACAGACCTGTATTCAGAAAGTCAAATAATCTGTCCATTACGAGAGATAACTTGATATGACATCCATATTGGGCGATACACAACATGAAGTTCTTTTAAACACTGTACTCAGACAACGCACATAAAGCCTACAGAGAGTGATGGCGAGTATGATCGTAGTATGGAATAAGAATATATTTGATAGTGAGCAGGGTTGAAACAATATGGTACTTCTAAGTTATTGGCCATCTAACCAATGTGAATGGCTGCATCATGTGATCATTGACATAAATGTGCAAAAAAGTGCACAAGCTTAATGACATTCTTTGATGTAGTACTCAAGTCATTAAGAAGAAATTCCGATCTATCGGATTCTGATTTCGTCATTTAGTTAAATCGTACTCTAAGTTATTCTGTTTCTCAACTGATACTGAATTAAACTTGAATGTTGTTACAGTTCATACAATGATTATTTGTTGGTCTAAACAATGTCTCGTTTCAATTCATACCTCATGGTTGGATGGATTTCGCCTCACTCTGTTCATGTTTAATTTCTAGAATCTTTAAGCGATTCAAAATCACTCGCAGTTGTACTGATATATTCTTCCTTTGTTTCGGAATAAATACTGAATTTCCATATATTTATGTACGTACACGCTTTTCTAACAGTGTCCATAATTTTTATTTTTTTTTCTAACTATTATTTTGACTTCTTTATTATGGAATATTATGGAAATTGGTTGTATATGAAGTTTCACATTATGTTAGTTAATCAGTAACATATAGAAAACACCGCATAACTGTTTCTATTTTAGTATGGAGTCCTTAGTTAACAGTGTGTGTCTGCGATCTTATCTGAGCACAAACCCAGGAACTTGTAGCACTGTGACCAGCGTTTCACCTTCATATCACTTAGTTACCAGCTGACGGCTGAAATCAATAACTTCAGTTATTTCATAATAATCGTTGATTGCCCCTAGTGATATTCGTCTCATGCTTAACATGATTAATCTCTACTGGTTACGGCTTTTCACTAGAACTTCAAGAATTAGTCACAAGTAATCGCGTAATAACTATTTTTATGGTGTTTTTTGTAGATTATTGATCCCTAGTAGGGCCGTGGATGCGTATCTCCATTGAGTAGTCCTATGTTAGGTCAAAAATAGCTGTTCAGTGCTTCCTGATTTAAAACAGTTGTCTAAATGAAGTGAAAATTTGAATATTTTCTTTTTTTCAACTCTGTTGATTTATTTTTTGATTGTGTTCATATGATGTGACAATCTGTACTGATGCCATATTATTATTACTGGATTATATGTTCACAATAACTGACTGATCTTTATGTAAATTATGTTCTATTTTCATGGATATTTTAAGGTAACGTACTCATTATAAAAGCATAAATGTCGCACTGTCGAAAAGTTCTAAACTGAATCAAAACAATCAGATTTTAGTATTCCCTGGTTTTCAATCGGTTCTCGCCACTTGATATTGTCGAATTATAAAAAAACTTGTGTTCGATTGTATTCTTCTTTATAAGCTTCATGCATGGTTTATTTTCCTCTTTCAGTGTGAACGTTTAGGATATACGTTTAATAATTGCTTAAATCCTTGGGATACACGATATTATATGAATATGGTTAAAGAACGAGACTATTCCGTTGACGAAACAGTTTTGAAGAAATATTTCCCATTGACCACTGTAAAATCAGGTATATTACGACTATATCAACATTTACTTGGTTTGAAATTTGAGCGTGTCTCGAATGCAGAAGTTTGGCATGAAGAAGTAGAAATGGTTAGTTTGTAAATGTAGCTTATTTTTATTCAGTTGTGTTAAAATTGTACTTTTTATTTGTAAGGCTGGTGACACATTGAATGACTTTCGAAACTAAAGTAATTGAATGTGGCGTTAAAAACCCATGTAAGCTCAATGTACCAGTCTTTATTCAATTTGAATATGTTACCGTCAGTTGGTTATTTAAAAACTGGTTGACTCACCACCGTAGAACATTCAGCTCATTTGGTTTTGTTATTTTAAAAATAAAAGAGTTTAATTTGAATGTGTTTTCCCTGTTTAATTTGAACTATGTTTATTACTAAGCATTATTCACACTGAATTTGTGTGAAAACCATGTAAATTTGGTAAAATTTATATCGAACTATCGAATATTTAGTCGTAATGTTAAGAGTTGTTGTAAACAATGTGAACATCTGATATTCATGTTTTATAGATCGAGAATTCGTTTATTTAGTAAGGAAAAAAACATTAGATTTATATGAAGTACTAGGTACACTCTATTTATTGTCCATAATTATGTCAAAATGCAATCTGTTCAGTAGAATTAATCACTTTTTGTTCATTTACTTGTTTTGTTCATATACTTCAAGTTGTAATTCCCTGAGTTCCTGTCAAATTTGTTGTCACAGTTGCTTATGAATTTTTTCTGTTTATCTGTATACTTTTTTTGTAGTATTCAGTAAGTGATTCTCAATCTAGTAGTCTGTTAGGTTATTTCTACCTCGATCTGCATCCACGTGAAGGTAAATACGGACATGCAGCTGTATTCGGTTTACAACCAGGATGCTGTAGATCAATGGATCCTTATAATATTACTGTTGCTGAACATAGTCAGTCTTCATTATTGTTAACGACTGAACGTCAACTGGCTGTAGCAGCAATGGTTGCTAACTTCACTGCACCAAATAAAGAAACTGGTGAAGGCTATTTATTACATGACGAAGTTGAGACATTTTTCCATGAATTTGGTCATTTAATGCATCAGATTTGTTCACACACTGAAACAGCCTTCTTTAGGTAAGTAGATAGTTTTAGTAAATGAAGTTAATGATAAAACCAAATGAAATATATATGCTCATTATTTACTCCTGTTACCTCTTGTGCAGCATAGACTATTGGCCAGAAATCTTCAACCAACTTTATCTTGATCTCTTTTTCTAGTTACACTACACCGTTACTACTATTAGTTATTACGTAAAATTCGTCTTTTTCTTGGACAGTAGTTTTTATCATGAGCACTGACCTTGGGTAAACAGGTCCAGTATGTGATATTTTGTGGTTGGAGCTAGTCGGCAGAAAATTCTGTTTAACACTGGCTTCATTGAAATTACAAATTTTGTTATAAACATCCCTTTTTAAGTTTATTTCACTGGATTATACTTCTTGAATAATATCTTCGAACTGTAATCTTCTTTATTACCACAAATACTTTACTACATCTACTACCACTATGGAATTCGAATCGACAATTGCATCTTTGTACTAATGTGATACAGCAACTGAAACTGATGTACGTACGTACGTACGTACGAAGTTGTACGTTGTAGCTGACCGACGAATAGTAGTTAAAGTATGAATAACCCGGTAGAAAATTCATTCAGGTCATATGTTGTTACAAATCCAGAAAAGTTACATGCTGCCCTAAAGACAAGTGAGAAGTGCAGCAATGAGTAAACTGTTATTAGCAAATGAGAACTAATTCACTTCTCAAAGTAACCAACTGTTTATCTTGATGTAGATGGATCTACTAACTCATGTATATATGCATCATTTATGTGCGTAACTATTTCCTGGTACTAAAACTTCTTTCTGATTATCATTCTTATTTTTTTATATTCGGTTTGGTCAAGCATCAAGAAGCTTGTACATTTGTGTTATGCTCGTCACCTGATATGCTTGAAACTATTACGGGTTCACCTTAGTCGATAAATGAGAAAGAGACAATGAACCAGTGTCCGTGTAGGCTACTCTGATCCGTTGACCCAAAAGTCTTGATATAGCCTAGAAAGTGTATTCTACAAACATCCAGTAAGCATAGTGATCTGAAGCACACAAATCGCGTTTATTTATACATTATAGAAACGTATTTGGGACAGTCACAAAAATAGCACTCTAAAATAACATAGTAACTAATCACAGCCAAGGATTTTCCTGTTGGGAAATAAAATCTCAAGGTCAACTGATTAGCCCATGCTCGGAAACATAAAATCCAAATTAAGGCATTTATCAAGTGAGTTCTGGGGATCTAACGTCCCCAACAGTTACGATGGAAACAAGTAAAGACTTCAAATTTGAATTAAGCATTTATATACTATTTCGACCTAGAAACAAACCATCGATATTGTTTACACCATTGTTGGTCAGGATTTGAATTATCCGTTCGTTCATACTTTTAACTGAATTTGATTATTTCAAAATGTTACTATTAATGGTATAAATGTAACACACATTAAATAAATTAATGGATATCTAAACTTTTCAACGAAATGTACTGTGTTTTTGTCCCAATATGAATATTAGTACACTGGAATGCATGTAAATCGATCGAATTTTGACAAGTCTTAAATAGAAAGATAAGTTGGATGTCTCATACTTCACTATTAGCCCACTATTTATTTTATTGTTTAATAACACATGTATCCTTGTTTAATTGTGATTATTTTTTTTCTCTAAAGTGGTACATCTGTAGAAACAGATTTTGTCGAATGTCCATCACAAATGTTAGAAAATTGGGTATGGAATGCTGATGGACTAAAAGCATTACTCGGTACAGATAGTGATCCAATTCCAAAAGATTTATTAACTAATTTAATTAATTCACGTATAGCAAATGCTGGTCTATTTTATTCTCGACAATTACTTTTAGCATCATTCGATCAAGCTATTCATACAACAAATTGGAAAGTGAGTTTAATCTTTTTTTTATATGTTGAAACTGAAAAAAATTCTTAATTTCTTTTATTTTATCGTTGTTTTGTAGTTTGAATTTTTCCTTGTACACATTAATTGGTTGTTTAGATTTGTAGTCAATTAATCTCTATTCATTATCATTGTATATATGATCGTGTGATGCTAATTGATAATTATTGCCTGTTGTGTTGAATTCAAGGTAGATTCAATTGTTGGATGCTGAAAAGAGAAGAATCTACAAAATGATAGGATGTTGAAGGTTTTGTTCAGTTTGAAACAGAATACATACTTTAGAGTTCCTATTAGATTAGACATATATATATATATATATATATATATATATATATATATATATTTATACAGTTGTTTGTTCTTAGAGTACTACTGATCAATGTCGTGTTTATCTAGTCTCCATAGTGCTAACTGAACTTTACTGATTATATTACAATAATGTCATTGATAAAGGTAACTAAATATCACGTGCACTATATTTAAATGTTAAATGGTTGGTGGTAGTTGGCTTTGAATCTTTCACTAGCTAACATGAAAAACATAGTGTACGAAATCTCTTGTCATTCATACTGGCGGTGAGATTCGATTGCTATTAAGGAACTAGATAGTTGTGAAACTGACTACTAATCACTGATCAACCAATGTATGTTTCTCAGTTTCACAGTGAACAGATGTTGGTCATATCTGAGATTCACACCCTTCAAAAAGCATCAGTTCTATCGAGATCGTTGGTGCGTCTTGATGACAAGTACTAACTAGCTTGAAACTGATATTCAGGATTTTCTGCTATATACATTCAACCAATTAGCATCAAACAGTTGCTGATCAGTGACAGAATGTTACCCAACTTATAGAAATCACCATGTCCATTCGAAGTCAATATTTATTTTCGTAACAGTTTTAAAATGATAGAGGTATGGAAACAATATTATTAATCGTGCTAAGACGGTCGGAAGTAGAGTAAATAGTGAAATTAGTTAGTGAGAATGGTTGATGAAAGCATTAAAAAAAAACGTTGTTTTCAAGATATTGAGAGATAATTAGAATGACGATGTTTAACATAACTAATCAATATTGATGGAGCAGGCGGCTCTATAGTTAAGGCACTCAACTTCCAGTCACAAAACTGTGTATATGTCACCTGGTATATAGGCAGCTATATTTATCTCTCCTTAAAATTGTCAAACCATGTTTTCACCGTAAAGCGTCCATTTATTTTTCTCTTACTGAGTGTTATTTGTGAAATGTTTTTATTGTTATCATTATGATAGAATAGTTTGAAGAGATTATTGGATTTCATAGTTTACACCATAAACTGACCTTAATTAAACAACTATTGGCATATAGTTAATGTTTAGAAGTTATTCACTTGCTGTGAAACTTGAAGATCCTTACTTCTGTCCTTATTATGATTTACCTACCTGTTACCCCTAATGGAGCATAGGCCTCCAGACAGCGAATTATTTTTTCTGGTTAACGTTTTATTAGCGAGTTGGACTTTTACGAGATAGGGTCGCTAACCACATGTCAAACTCTCCTCTTTTATCCGGGCTTGGAACTGGCAGTAATCCTAGAAGGGCTCCAGTCGCAGTTATTATTATTATTATTATTATTATTATTATCAATGTGTTTGTATAACTTTGTTTCTAACTAAGTTTTGTGTTTGACTTCATTTTTTTTTGATACAGGATGATCCACTAGTCACTTTTACAAATTTAAGCAAAAAATGGATAGGTATTGAACCGACACCAGGTACTTTTATGCCTGCATCATTTGGACATTTAGCTGGTGGATATGATGCACGTTATTATAGCTATTTGGCAAGTATTGTAATTTAGATTAACTATTATTTTCACTATCGTTTCATCATTGTTTAATATTTTTTTTTGTTGTTTAATTTTATATACGTCAATTACAAGCGTATGAATATGTACACAGTGTAATTTGAGCAGATGATATAATACCATTTGTTTACTATCTTACCTATCTTAATCGAAATTGGTTGTGTTGATAAGGTGTATTTTTTTAGTCTCTGTAACTAACTCAAAATAAATGATTCAATTGAAATAATTAATACTGAGTCATCAACCTGTCGGCTTGAAATGTGATCCATACTAAATCAGGAAATGTTTGAGCTACTGAAACATCATATACAAGGTATTATTACATAATTTTAATTAATAATTATTGGATGATATGAAATTCTTATGCTGACTTTCAACTGTCCGATGTCCAAACACATTGTACTCTGTCGATATTCACTACCTCAATTATTTAAGGGTGTATATATACATATATAGTGTTGATGAATAGTAAGAGTTACTGAGTAGTATTTTGAATGTATTTACCCTTGAATAAATTTCTTCAAGAAAATCCGAATCCTGCTGTATCTACTTGTTCTAAACGATCAGCTAGTTCATCTATCTTTTAAACAAAAAATTGTCAATCTCACGTTTCATTATACAAACTTTTTATGATCGCTTACTGTGATCTCTTGATGTCAATTACCGGATTTTGCATAAGATATCTCTCATAGATTCATTATGCTTCAGTAGTTGATACATAATCAGTTGCTTATTCAGTCAACCTTCAAATGCCATGGTATGGTCAATGATGGTGAGAGTCCATTCTTTCTCTCTTTCCAAATGCGTTCTAATTGTCACCAGTGTATAGCCACTGCGAAGAATTCCCTCTTCATTGCCTTTTCGTATCGGAGGTGTTGTTTACAAAATTGAGAGGACGAAAAGCGACTAGTTAGCGCTTTAACCCATTTGGCAGGTACGGAGCATCTATCTTAAGAACCGGAAAAGTCTGATTCTAAACCAATAGTGTACATAACCCCAGCATCCTTATGGAAAAAATGGCGTATTAACCTGTTGTTGGTCATTTGCTACGTTAATATGGCATCTCTTGGAGCTGTTTCATTGCCTTGTGAATTGGACTTCCCAGTCAAAGGGACGTGTGACGTACGAAGAGGTTAAGGCCAAGTGAAATATAAATATTTGGAGAAGATATCATTTATTTATAAAATATATACATATAATTTTCAAACATCTATCTCTAATCCAAGCAGGATATCGACTATCTTATCTCACATCTCTTCTGGTCTTCAATATACTTTGATCATACCATCCATTTTGATCTCCAAACACTCCTCTCTGATAGCAACTTCTAGGCGACGCTTCGCTGCATACAAGTTTTATGCCATCTTGTGAGGTGCATCCACCATATTACAGACCACTTGACAAAACCACCTTATTCGGTTTAGGCACCCGGTCAGTATCTCAGCCCATTCAGTGATTTGTATGGTGCATGTATTTTGTGATGTCTATTTAGACCAATCATTACGTGCTTGAACAAATAAATGAAACTTAAAAAGTTGATTTTAATATTTTGGCAAATACTAGATTTCACTTATTAAATAGTATCATAATACACATACAAATAGTTTACATTGAAATTGTACTGCTTAATGTTTGTTTATTGTTTAAGAGTACCTATCATTAAATACCACTTATTATATTATGCTAATTGGATTGAAATTAAACTGAGATCTTTTTTTTTTAAAAAAAAACACATTAATTGTTGATTAAAAGTTACTTTGAAAAGTATACTTAAATTTTATTGTAGCATTCTGATGAATTTTTGTTTTTTTTTCATTTGTTTTTATTTTATTATTATTTATATTTATAGTGGAGTGAAGTGTTCAGTGCTGATATGTTTGAATCACGTTTTCAATGTGCTATAGATGGTGGTTGCTTAAGTGAATCAGTTGGAAAAGATTATCGTGAAAAAATTCTTCGTCCCGGTGGTTCTAAAGATGCTACTGAGATGTTGAAAGATTTTCTTGGTCGTGAACCAAATGATCATGCTTTCTTTAAATTATTAAATATTAACACAAACGATGAATGACCACCACCTAATTTGTTTCTCAATTAATTTTTTTTCAGCTTTTATGAGAGGAGTACAACAAAATTCAATTGTTTATATTTATATAGGATGTCTTATTGTTGGCTTTTTTTGTTACGTTAAATAAAATTATTCTGGATTTTTTTTTAAATGTTTTTATTTTGTTCGAAATTATTTCAAAGAAGCATCATTTAAGGTATGTAGTTGCTGTTTACAGTTATTTCAGTTGAAATTAGTTCCCATTAGGTTGTTATTAGCATTTTGTTTAGTTTATTTTATCCGAATTATTTCTCTGTGTGTTCATTTCATGTCATTAATACAACTAATCTCGCCATTTTCTTCTTCCCATTATTTCTGTAAAATGAGTATTTCACATGTTAGAGTAGTTTTTTTTCATCATAGATTAGTTACACTAACTATCTAAAAGTGTAACCTTAACTATTTGATGTGGAATATGTTCAATGTCATGGCAGTTCAATATGCTCGATAATAAGTTAGAATTTGGAATGAAATGTCTCATGGAATCGATGCTAATCTACAGAATTGATTCACTAAATAAATTGAAACACTGTTGAAATTTCTAATTATAACATATTCATAGGACATTCGAAACATTACACACAACCTTGAAGTTTTATTTCGAAGAGAATGATTAAATTTTCAATTAGTTAAGTATTCTGTAAACCAAAGGGGGATATTGAACAAAATTCTTATTCCTACTGTTACTTAATATTCACACTAATTAGTTGATTAATTATGTTTGTCTTGGCTTTCATTTTAATCTTTCAAACGTTATGTAACTAAATATTATATTGATAAACTACCTTATCATCAACTAATTGGTATTCACTTCTTACTCTTACTTGTAAAACACATATTAGTGTTACAGCTTAACGAATGCTGGTCGGAATCCTATGCTCCAATGAAGTTAAGTAAGAAAGAGCCTTGATCAAGAACTAATTGAAAAAAATGTTTCTTCTGTCAATGTTAATATTTAGTGAAGTAAAGCTTAACAGTTAATATGATTGTTCTGTTTCAAATTATTGTTCAACAATCATCAGGTTTTGAAATATATATTCAATAAAGTGATTTAGATATTAAAAGACCTAATATTCTTTGTCGATTACACTGATTCGCTCATCACTTAAAAATTTTGTCTGAATTTTCTGCAAGCAATAATTTCTTTCCAATTGAGAAACCTAGTTTGTTTAAATTTACTGATCAATATTATGTGCACTATTTATAATCAGTCACTATCATCATGATGGTTTATTAAAATTTACTTAACTGGATCAATATTGTGTGTGACATTGAACAGTTCATGATAAATTGTAAATTATGAATCATGAAATTGATTTTTCTGTGTATAGTTTTTTGAAATATGGTCCTGTAATTTTGACTGTTTAATTGTGTAATTCGGTTCTTTAAATCAGTATTATTCTGAACAAATAACAGGTTATTTCATTAAACTAAACACAAACGTTTGACATTTTAAATCAAAATATACCATTCTTTATCACTCCATGAAATAACCGATGATCAATCATTCACAGCCAAACTGTCATTAAAGTTTGTAGTCATGGTCATGGGATCTTATTGTGTTGATGCTATTGATCTTAGTTATGATTTTGTATATACTAAATATCAGTCAGTTACAACGTAGAACTTCGTGCGTACGTAAATTAGTTCAGGTTGCCGTACTACATTAGCACAGATACGCAACTGTCAGTTTAAGTCCCATTGTGGTAAACATAGTAGAACAATTAGCGTTAATAGAGAGTATCAGGGATCGGAGATATTATTCAAGAAGTATAGTTCAGTGAAGTAACTTTAGAAAGAAAAAGATACAGATGATGAGGAATTCTGAAGAACAGAATTTCTTTCTTTGAGCTGGATATTTTGGTTTCTTCTGAACAACATCAGCACGAAGTTCAAGTAGATGTAGATGGAATTTCTCCATATTCAAAGTGAATATACAGACAATGATAGGTTAAAGGTCAATAACAACCAATCAAGGTTAACACGACAGGCTACGAGAGAAATTCGAATACTTCACATCTACCTGAAGTTTGTGATGATGTTGTTGAGTAGCACAACTAAAACATTGCACCATAAACTATATCGGATTTTCTATTCGCTTCTAAATATCCCAGATTGAAATCTGTATTGCAACTTGTACATAGAGGAAGAGGTGCAGACTGCGAGGAAAACGCTCTACTCCACTTTCATATTCTGTACAGAAAAACGAGGCCGTTTATAGAGTTACTAGTGAACTTAAGGTTCATGAAGGCTCAGGAACCATACTATGTACAGTAGCGGTGTAACTAAATATTTAATCAGAATCGGGACAAGTAATTCTTCATTTTTCAGACGTTTCTGGGCTCTTATAAAATTTTCCAACGGATATATCAGGACCTCCCAACAACTAAATACCTGTAAGTTTGTATATGGGTAATGATAAATTGTTCAACAGTGGTTCCAATCGCCTAACTTTTGCAACAGTATTTCAGACGAAGTTACTTTCTAACAAAATTGTTCGTTAGATATTTGTAATAATTCGTAAGTAATAATTACCTTCATTCAAAGTTATTAGCAAAGTTAGATACTGCTGGGCTATATTGTACAATAAATTTGGCCGAAAAAATTCACTGTTTTATTACTAATGCGGTGTATACTTCTCTCAACGTGACTTGTAAACAATGTGCAGCGGAGAGTCACTCTGAAGAAACTGCTCAAATGAGGAGTGCCGGATGCAGAAAAGTGGCGTTGTCAAAGTGTTTTCAAGACTAGAGAACTTGTAGAAACAGCCAACAATCCGCTTGTTTTGAAAATGAGCTCTTAAAGATAAGATATACACATTTTACTGGTAAACTGTGCTTTTGTCAAATAAACCACCTATTGGTTCTGGTCTTATCTTCTTCACTGATTACACTAGGAATATTACAATGTATCTAGTCTGTTTAGGAAAAAATTTTCATACTGAATAACATTGTTTGTTCTATTTGAAATCGAAATTTAAAAAATTTAGGCTTGAAGTTTCTCTAATCACCTTGGTGGTGGAATTTTCTTTTATTTGAGTACCCTAGCTTAAACATGCAATCTTCTCCTTAACACCATCAGGATAAACTTCAGATGGAAACTAGATTTACGACAAATTTTCTTGCCCATATTGATTTTAATTTGTTATTTCTTGTTTTCAAACTATGGTTGTCTGTAATATTATTTTGATAGTCATATCCCTCTCAACCTGATTCTTGATTTCATACATTTGTGTATTATTTTGTTAATAGGCTGTTCACAATTCTCAACAGATGTTCTACTTAGAAGGTGCTGAGATTTTGCATCTGATTTAAAAGGTATTCATTTAAAATGGTATTCATTGACTAAATGGTTTGATCAACGAAGCAAGAATTTCGTAAATTGACTGACACTTGAGTGATGTCTTGACTCATATTATCATGAAAGGATGATTCAGACATTTAGAACAAAACATTCATTACAGCTGATGGTAGTGTAGTGGAACACTTCTACGAAGAAAACGCGATTGGTGAAAAATAAAAATTTTTTATTGTACTCGTTTTGTTTAACTGTACTAAAAACACTTACTTACGCGCAAACTTCTTTTTTCGCGTTGCTGCCATCCTTCATAACTTGCTGCTCACTGTATCGCCCACATTCTCCTTCAAATATATTCTTTACCCTAGATTTATTTGTATTTAATATGACGGGATAGTAATTAGTGTTTGGTGGTGATCATAATTAATCTTGACTTGGTCACCACTAACGTAGTGTAGCCGTTGGGATGATTGCCAGGTGAAAACTCCCAAACGAATCAAAACCAAGAATAATCGAGTTATAGAATAACGATATTTATTGATTAGATATCGCGTGTTCAGCCAGACAGCGAAATAACAAGGCCACATGGTTGGCGAGGTTGGCGCTTGACTTATGTATGGCCTTTAGTACAGATAAACAAAAGGTGTACAATCAAATAGTTATTATTATACATGTTCAATAATAAGTATTTGCATATCAGCAATTATGTTTTCTCCATAAAATAGTTCCACTACAGTGTTAACAGAGAAAGCCGTACGACCTTACATTATTTAACCTTACCTTTGGAAAGGTTCTCATTTAATTTGCCTAGAGAGAATAAATCAAATAAAATTGATCAATCTCTGGATGGACAATATCGATTTATGATGTATAGAATAAATAGAATGGTTTTTATATTACAATTAAATGTGCTATTTTCCCAAAAAAGAAGACATTATGTATTGACTGTTAAATTATAAAGTTGTGAAGACAGTCAGTGTGTATGATCAAGTCTGTCAATAACAAATATCCATCTTTTAATACTAAAACAAACTGAAATTGTGACGTTTCTCCCTATCATCATAGAAAATGATCCTAGTTCAGAATAAATAAATCACTAGAAAGTGATAGATTAGTATCTTTATAGTGAAAGTGAATAGCGTCATTTAGGTTACATACGACTCATCAAAGTATTTCAAGTTTTTTAATCTATTTGATTTTATTGTCAGATACTGAGGTGAATAATTTTGAATCTATGGATCCTATATACCTCTTTCATTTGATCACTTTGAACTGCGTTGCATTTTGTTTCAGGGATATGAATGAAGGATTCACATTACTAACAGGGTGGAAAATAAAGTTAGTAGTTACTGAACCGTGTTCCAAAACATGTTGATTATCAATAATGACTGATGTTTACTCAACGAATTTCTTTTTTCACGATTCAGACGTCTATTCTGTAATCTTGTAATTCTTCAAAAACGACAGCTTATCAATAATTAGGAGTGTACGAATGTTTTCATTCGATCAACCAAAACAGGATTAACCTACTAATCAGCAGGAAAACTTTGTTAGGTCAATATTTAGTTTTGCGAAACTCATTAAAACTAATAAAATCACTTAAAAGATATCGGCACAGTAAACTGGAACATCAAATATATAACCGGATATATATAAAGAATCAGTTATCGAGTGTCGTGCATCATTCATTGGATCAAAGTTTGCATAGGATGAAAACGCATTTTCTTAGGATAATTCTTGTGTTTTTACAAATCTTCACGATACCAATCAGTTAACTTTCTAGTGATAATCGTTATAAACTAAATCTTCTCTTAAATGTGTTGGAATCTGTAGTCAAGTTTGGAAAATAGTTATGTACAAACTTCGCATGACAGTATTAATTTCTTACGAGTAATAATCAATCACACTGCGAACAAAATTGACCGGATATTGTCATGAAAAGTTTAAAATATTTATTTAGATTCAAGTACATGTTCCCCGTCTGAAATGAATGTGGAGAAATGAGACACAACTATTACAGCTCTAAAACAGCTAATGAAATGGTGATCATAGGCAAAAACAGTAGAATATCAGAAAACAAAGTAAGGGTAAAGATTTCGATTCATCCATGCTATGCTACAGTTTCTCACTTCAAAATGATGATTATTAGTGCATTGAAATGTGAAATGCTTGTAGTAACGCGAGTCGCGGTTGACTATGGACACCACAATAGACCACTTACATTCCTGTTACTAGGCGTAATATATACGTGAATCAAGGACAGAGAATAGTTAATCCAGACAGGGGAACATATTTGCTGGCGCCCCTGTGGTATCGAAGTGTTAGCGGGACATAGATTGGATTAAAACTTGTTCCATTCACAATTGTGTTGTTTCTCGCTGATTGGTTCTTTCGTACCCTACCAGCTCTAATCGATGCTAAAAGAACATTTTAGAATCTTCTCATGTAAGAAACTATAAATATACTAACATCTTTTTCCTTTAAACCTTCTGTCTTCCATCTAACCTTGTTATTGGAATGTAGTGTGTTTCCTATTCAACGATGTTCTGATTCGGGAGATCGTCTCCAGTGAATTGGTGTCCGAGAATTCTAAGCATTAGGAATAGCTGGGTTATAATAAGAAGAGAATTATAACAGTGGCGACGGGGAAGAAGGAAAAACATCAAGATACTCATATCAGATGACCAGCTCAAGCGAATACTACAGTAACAGCGGGCACAGTAAGATACACAAATGCGGTTGTCGGAGACTCTGACTGAACAACTCATCATTTATTACTCGAGTCCACAGGTTATTTCAAGTACGTCTTGTGATGCAGTTGCTAGTAGCATCCCAGAATTTGTCTATGACCCCGAAAGTGGAAATATTTTTCTCATGTGGTTGAAGCGTTGGGAAGATACATTTAGAATAGAATTCGGTAAACAAGACGACACGTGGGAGACTTGATTTTTGGTACACCATTTGGGAAGTAATGAGCATGCACGTTATGCTGTCCTCATATTACCAAGGCTACCTCGACAGCTCAGTTTCAAAGAGACGGTAACTCAATTTACAGGGATATTCGGTGAATTATCCTCATTGTTTAGTATTCAATATTGGTGTCTAAATCTGTTGGAAAGCGAGGCCGATGAATATAGGATCCTAGCAGACATTGTCAACAGAGAATATGAACGGTTCAAGTTACACTCGTTGACAGAAGACCAATTCAAATGCCTAATATTCACCAAAGCTATTCAGCCACCGCAAGACACTGAGATCAGGACTAGACTTTTAACTCGACTGCATCAAGACCCAACTGTCAAATTCAGAACATTGACAGATGAGGGTATACGGCTACAAACCATCAGACACGACAACAAGTTGATTGGAAAGGTAATTCCTGATTTAACCGGCAGTAGTGTCAATGATATTACCAGGTTAAAAGTACTGAAGCCGATAACAACTCATAACAAACCAACGATGGCATGCTGGTTATGTGGTGGTTAGCATTAGGTACGATTGTGTCCATTTAAGAAGCATAAATGCCAGGTGTGCAACAAGCTTGGAAATAAAGAATGTCATTGTCCACCGAATCGTACAACTCAGCCTAAGAAGAAGCATAAACGTACTAGACATGTGGTGAAAGTAACCGAGTCTAAATATCTTTCCGCGGTAGCTGCTTATCAAACAGACTACAAAATTCGGAGAAAGTATGTTAACATCCAGATAAAGAGCATATCAGCTCGTCTTCAAATTGACACGGCATCAGTTATCAACTTGATGTCTAAAGAAACGTATGACTTGCTGAGGAAACTGCCAATGAAGCCATCTAAGAAAACGGCCGAAAACGCATCGGGTGGTGCGCTAAAACTGGTGAGTTACAGTGTGGATTTTCCTTCCCTGGAACTGAGTGTACAGGAATATGTTATCTAACAGCACTGCCAAACCTTGATCTTCTTGGTCCGTTGCCAGTTCCTCAAGACATGTTTGCCAAGCCTAATGTTGGGACATGTTTCGCGAAAACTGACTTCTCCGATGCCTACCTGTAGGAGGAAGTAGATGAAGATAGTAGAGAGCTTCTGATCATTACCAGTCAATACACCTGTCTACTACTTGGCATCAAAACCGCACCTGTCGTCTTTCAGCAAATCATCGATACGATGCAAACCGGTAAACGTGGTACGGCAGGTTATTTAGATGATATCATATTTACGGGTTCAACTGACAGTCAAATTTTCGATCGACTACATCAAGCCCTTAATAGGGTATCGAAATATGGTTTCCAACTGCCTGAAGAAAAGTGTATCTTCTTCATGCATTTGATCAAATACCTTGGTTTTATCTTAGCTCAGGACAGTGGCTGATCAGACCCGACCAACATCGAAGCTATTCAGAAGATAACTGCACTAACTGATGTCCCTTCATTAAGATTCTTCTTAGGATTAATCATCCACTACAGCACGTTCTTGCCTGGAATGCACCTAGTGAGATGTCTCTTGCATGAATTACTATCAAAAGATAAACCTTGTGAGAGGGCAGCAGAGGGTCAAGCAAATCACGGGAGATTCAAATCCATAAACAAGCGCCAACTGTTACGTCCACGTTTTGCTCCTTCCCATTATTGAAGTACAGTATGTCGATCTATTTGCAATTCAAGAACCCAAATTAACAACAGAACCAAACTCCGAAGTTAGGCACCGAAGTTTATTCGCAATTCACAAATAGTCGACCAAAATGTCGTTCTGACAACAATAATTATAATAACTTCCTGGAGCAAAAACTCAAAATTACCACATCAAGGCGAACAAAAATTAAAATGTCCGAAAATAATAAATCAAACAAGTTCATAAGTTAAGTAAAACAAATATACCCAAAAACACAGTGAAATTAATGATATTTATATAAAGGTTTTAATCAGTCAATGTCTTCATTTCTCCCGTAACACTCCCGACCAAAAGATCCTTGGTTCTTTTCACCGACAAAAATAGGTAACAACAATCCAAGTACGTGCGTCACAAGCAATCAACAACAAACATTCAATATGCCGACATTCTCGTGATCCCTAGTACTTACACCAGTACGCCTAGGGATCCGAGTAGCTACCTACCATCTACCGCTTTAAGAATACTCAGTTTACGTATATCTCTCACTAGGATCCCCTTTCTCGTCCTCAATTCTACCTGTCTCACTAGTCTATCCTTACTTGGTATCACTCTCTGTACTAGACCTAAGGGCCACTTGTTTTTCTCAGAGAAGTCAGAACATATCATCACTAAGCCACCCTCTCGTATGTTCCTATCCAACTGTGTCCATTTGTATGTATGTCTATTTGTATGTACGCTGCAACAGCGAAACATATCCCTTAGACCGACCTTTCCAAAATACTTGCGCCAAGTAACTCGCTTGCTTCCATCTCTTAGAATACCTGTCATTAGATAGAGTGTTAGTGAATTCTGCAACATTCTCTCTCAATAATAATAGTTTTGCTGGTGTTATTGCATCAAGATCCTTCGAGTCGTCTGTAATGGGAACCAAAGGTCGATTGGTAATTATACGCTCCGCCTCTATCATAGAAGTTTCAAGGCATTCATCTGTTAAAATTTGTTCCGTTACAAGAGCACCCAATACCCTACGTACAGAGCGAATCATGCGCTCCCTTACTCCTCCTAAATGGCTAGTGGCTGGAGGATTGAAATGCCAGTCAATTCCCTTTCTTAGTAAATCAGAGTGTATTCGCTCCTGTACCCAACCTTGAAGACATTTTCTTAATTCACGTTCAGCTCCCAACAAATTTGATCCATTATCACTATAAATCTCTTTTGGATAACCTCTTCTGCCAACAAATCTCATTAGTGTCATGATAAATGAGTCGGTGGTAAAACTATATGCCACCTCCAGATGCACAGCTCTCAACCTTAAACAAGTGAATACACAACCATACCGTTTTCAGTATTTTTACCATGTTTAACCATAAGGGGTCAAAAATAATCTACCCCAACTGATAAGAACGGATAGTCACCACCTTCTATCTTGATCGCAGGTAATGGTGCCATTAGTTGATGATTTGGATGGGCGTTCCTCCTTTTACAATAAACACAATCCTTTATCACTCTCCTCATGGCTACACCACCCCTCAGCACCCAAAATCTTTCTCGGACCGTTGCCATTACCTGTGTAGCTCCGAAATGTCCCTCCAAAACATGCTAATACCGTAGAATCAAATCTGTAATTCTATGCTTCGATGGTAATATTATAGGATGCTTCCTCGACTCGGACCAGGAACTAATTTGAAGTCGGCCACCGATACACAATAATCCGTCTATAATTATTGGATTTAGGGTTCGTAAGGGTGAATTTGTTATTTTCACTTTGCTAATGGTATCAGACGACAACATTTCAATCTCTTTCCGAAATACTTTGCTTTGGACATATCGAATTAAATCTAAACAAGCTAAATCTAGCTCATCAACTCTGAGCATACCCACCTGTAGAGACAGATCATTTCTGCCAGAATGCATTATTAATAAATATCGCTTAAATCGGATCAACCATGCAACAGCCTTAAGTAATCTAGTCCAATCTGAATAATAATTAATAAGTAGATCAACAGTGGATTCTCCAGCCATTACATGCGTGGACATTACGTTCTTTAATTCCAAGAGATGGGGTTCAGGACCTTGTACATCCGCATCAGGCCAACACTCCTTTGACTTCTTCAAAAAATGTGGTCCCTCCTCCCATACCTTGACATAATCAATGTTGAACTTGGCTCCTCTGGATGCAAAGTCTGCTAGTTTCCTTAGAAGGTACGAATCTCCATTGGTCCACCTTTGTAAGACTGTGGATAGTCAAAATCCGGTTTGCTATCAATGTTTTAAACTGGCTTTTCTCGTTTCTAATCACGGAATCCGTCCAAAACATAACTTCTGCAAACTTGATATCTAACTCGGACTGCAGCTGGGACCCCATAAGCGCTGCTAACACTGCTGCCGTAAGTTCCAAGCGGGGTATAGTTTGAATGTTTAAGGGGGTTACTCTTGCCTTAGCCGTAATAAGACGAGAACATATTACAGTGTCATGGATGCAAGAGCGGACGTATGACACTGCCCCATATCCAACTTCCGAGGCATCACAGAAAACATGAAGTTCCAGAAGCGAGCGATCTGATTGCGGAAACAATACACAGCGTAGAAAACTAACGTTCTCAACCCTCTGAAATTCACGTAAAATCTCTAACCAGCCTTTGCTTTCCTCACTTAGAATCTCTTCGTCCCATCCTAGTCCCAATTTACCTAAACGTTGAAGTAACTGCTTCATAGGAAGTATGAATGGTGATAACAATCCCAAGGGGTCGTATAATGAAGCTACACTCAACAATATACCTCGCCTAGTGAGAGGGCATTTCAGTATGCAAACTTTAAATTCAAACGCATCAACCATAATATTCCAAAATAATCCCAATGTGCGTTCCGTAGGAAGTCTCTCAAAGTCAATCTCTTTTACAGCTTCTGCTCTCTCTTCTGGATGAATTGATTCGAGAACCTGTAAACAGTTACGTATCCACTTGGTAAGTCTGAACCCACCTTTTCTGAGGAGTAAACCAAGGGTTTCTGCAAGGTCGATTGCATCCTGAACATCATCAATTGAAGTTGAATAGTCGTCGACATAAAAACTCTCATCTACAACTTCCTGGACATCTTTATTCAATTCCTCCTCAAGATCTTAGCTTGCATGTCCTTTTCTGGTTCAAAATAACAATCGTACGCATACTTACAGTTCGTATACATCACAAGTTGGTTTGATAATCAAATCGAGACATTCATTTCAATCTTCTCTTTTAAATAAGGCATTCCATATGGCGTAGGAAACACACAATAACTAAATTGGACTATGAAGCATGACGTGAGCTCACTTATAGACCTAAAACGCTTCAAAGGGATCACTAATAGAGTCAGGAGTATACATATGATAAATTAATATTATGTTTTAGTCTGACTATACTTACTTACTTACTTACTTACGCCTGTTACCCCCAATGGAGCATAGGCTGCTCACAAGTTTTCTCCAACCAACTCTGTCCTGGGCTTCCCTCTCCAGTTCTGTCCAATGTTTGTTCATTCCTCTCATGCCTTTCTCTATTTCTCGGCGTAGTGTGTTCCTTGGCCTTCCTCTTTTCCTTTGGCCTTGAGGGTTCCATGTGAGGCCTTGTCTCGTGACGCAGTTGGGTGCTTTTCGTAGTGTATGTCCTATCCACTTCCACCGCTTCTTCCTGATTTCCTCCTCCACTGGAATCTGACTTGTTCTCTCCCACAGTTCGTTGTTGCTGATGGTGTCTGGCCAACGAATACGAAGTATTTTGCGTAGACAGTTGTTAATAAACACTTGTATCCTCTGGATGATGGCTTTGGTAGTTCTCCATGTTTCCGCTCCATACAGTAGAACTGTCTTGACATTTGTATTGAAAATCCTGATTTTGGTTTTGTATGAAAGTTGTTTGGAGTTCCAGATATTTTTCAACTGTAGAAATGCAGCCCTCGCTTTGCCAATCCGTGCCCTCACATCTGCATCGGATCCACCATGATTGTCGATGATGCTGCCCAGATATGTAAAGCTGTTAACGCCCTCCAAGGCATCTCGATCAAGAGTGATTTGGTTGCTGCATGTTGTGTTGCATCGGAGAATTTTGCTTTTACCTTTATGTATGCTGAGACCTACTGCTGTAGAGGCTGCTGCTACACTGGTCGTCTTCTCTTGCATTTGTTGTTGCGTGTGAGATAGAAGAGCCAGGTCATCTGCGAAGTCCAGATCGTCCAGCTGCGTCCTAACTGTCCAGTTGATACCGTGCTTCCCTCCAGATGTTGACGTCTTCATAATCCAGTCGATGACCAGGAGAAAGAGAAAGGGTGAGAGTAAGCAACCTTGCCTGACACCGGTCTTCACCTCGAAAGAGTCTGTTAGCTGTCCATCGTGTACGATTCTGCAGTTGAATCCATCATAAGAATTCCGTATGATGTTAACTATTTTCTCAGGCACACCGTAGTGTCGAAGAAGCTTCCACAGTGTTTTCCTATCCACGCTATCGAATGCCTTCTCGTAGTCGATGAAGTTGATGTAGAGTGGTGAGTTCCATTCAATTGATTGTTCCACAATGATCCGTAATGTAGCAATTTGGTCAGTACACGATCGATCCTTACGAAATCCGGCCTGTTGATCTCGAAGTTTGGCGTCTACGAAGTCCTTCATTCTGTTTAACAATACCCTGTTGAGGACTTTGCCTGGTATTGAAAGAAGAGTGATGCCTCTGTAGTTCTCACACTTGCTGAGATCGCCTTTCTTTGGTATTTTGATCAGGTATCCTGCTTTCCAATCTGATGGTACTTGTTCATCATCCCAAATCTTCTTGAAGAGGATGTGAGGTCCTTGGATGCTGCTTCGATGTTGGGTGGGTTCAGTGGAGCTGGTCGATTCAGTAGTTCCCGAAAGTGCTCTACCCACCTTTTTCGCTGTTCTTCAGTGTTGCTGATTACTTTGCCTTCCTTGCTTTTCACTGGTCGTTCTGGTTTACGGTAGTTTTCGGCGAGCTTCTTTGTTGTTTCGTACAATTGTCTCAAGTTTCCGTCTCTTGCAGCCTTTTCCGCCGTCATTGCTAGATCTTCCACATATTTTCGTTTGTCAGCTCTGATGCTCTTCTTCACTTCCCTGTTTGCTTCTGTGTATGCAGCTTGTGCGGTAACTTTCTCTGCTCTTATTCGGCTGACATTGATTGCTGCCTTCTTGTTCCTCCTTTCTTCAATTTTTGCGAGAGTATCAACAGAGATCCATTCCTTGTGATGGTGCTTCTTGCGACCAAGGACCTCCTGACATGTTGAAGTGATTGCCTCCCTAATCCCTTTCCAATTGTTTTCCAATGTTGCTTCCTCTCCATTGAGTATATCGTGCAAGGCCTGGAACCTATTGGTAAGGGCTATCCTGAATTCGTTGAGCTTTACAGTATCCCGAAGAAAGGCCGTATTAAACTTCTGTGATGTTGTCTGTCCCGTTGTCCAGTGCTTCTTTAGTTTGTCTCATTTTGGCGATCAGCAAATGGTGATCTGAGGCTATATATACCTTGTGTCCGAGTTACACGACTTGGCTATGTGACCCTTCCTTAAACACAGGTAACATAGACCACGCTTTCTCACTTCCTGCCTCCTCTCTGTAACATTCATTTTTGATAATTTCATACAGTCTTTCTCATTGTGATCACCAAAACAAATTTCGCAACTTAAAGCCTTGAATGAGTTGCTTGGTTCCCTCTCAACTACATTAAAGCGTGATCTCCTGTCAACTTGGCCTTCATAATTACTCCTACGGAACTTTGAGTTACAATGTACCAATCTACCAAAACGTGATCGCGCAATCCTATCTCTTTCTTCTACAAACATCACTAATTCTTCAAAGAACGGCTCCCTACCGGTCATCATGATCCTATCTGCAGCTTCCACCCATTTATTCTGTAATTCTAGGGGTAAACGTGACACAATTATTTCCAGATTAGCCGTAGAATTCACATCAGACATATACCCCGTTTCTTCCAATGTTATGCATACATTACGTAGCTTAATTGCGAAGTCAGTTAGGCCATCAGCGGATCCTTCAACAGATTTGTGGCTAAGTAATTCAGTAATAAGATTACGGGCGGCAAGATGTTCTTTACCAAATAGATCATACAAAATTTGTCTAGATCTATTGTAACCCCAGTGACTGGGCAAAGAAATACAAGCTTCAATAGCCGTTCTGGCCTTTCCTTTACAATAGAATGACAAATATAACAACAAGTGGCACTTGTCAGACAGTTTACTCTCTATAATGCTTGTAAACTGACTAATGAAGCGGTGGTACTGGCTTGGTTGTCCGTCAGAAAACATCATATCGATCTTAGGCAAAACCGTATTATTAACCGTAGTACGTAACGTAGCCTTTAATTTATCAATACAATCGCATTTTGAGGAGTTGAATACCTCCACGGAATGCTTATTACGCGCAATGTCACAATCCAAGTACCTTTCCACCCCAGATTTGTCTACTGACAGTCGGTTATCGTTTTCTATGACCTTACATTCTAATTCGGCCATATCAATCTAACATTTTAAGCTGCCTTTCTAACTCAAGTCTCCTTTCCAAATTCTTCTTCACTAGTAATGCCTTATCCAACCTCAATCTAGAAGAACTAAACTGAGCTGGGGACTTACTATTAACACTAATATCGTCACGTTTATCATCATTAAAATCAGACATACCACAAACAGCTTTAGAATCTTCACCATCCATTTTGTCATTTTCCCTTGGCTTTTTACTTCTGGTTTCCATTGTATGCCTTTGTTCGAAAATCGGTTACCAAGCAAATGTGAATCAATCCAAACGAACTCGACCAATAAATTGGACCCAAAATGTCCAGACGTATCCAATGTATGACAACAGATAAAAACTGAGGAACTTTTGTTACGTCCAAGTTTTGCTCCTTCCCGTTATTGAAGTACAGTATGTCGATCTATTTGCAATTCAAGAACCCAAATTAACAACATAACCAAACTCCGAAGTTAGGCACCGAAGTTTATTCGCAATTCACAAATAGTCGACCAAAATATCGTTCTAACAACAGTAATTATAATAACTACACAAACCTTCAGTTTTATAGGTTCCTGGAGCAAAAACTCAAAATTACCACATCAAGGCGAACAAAAACCAAAATGTCCGAAAATAATAAATCAAACAAGTTCATAAGTTAAGTAAAACAAATATACCCAAAAACACAGTGAAATTAATGATATTTATATAAAGGTTTTAATCAGTCAAATGTCTTCATTTCTCCCGTAACACCAACTGCCTAGAATTACTGCTGTAGAGTGGCTAGACTACTGTCGGTTGGATGCTATCAATTATCCGGGACCGAACCAAAGGAACAAGAAGCGAGCACAAAGATATCAGTTAGTTTTCAAAAGATATCGATTGTTGGCTATAGGAAGCCAATATAGCCGTTCTGAAAACATAAAATCAGTTTGAAAATATTTATACTTAAGAAGTTAAGTCATTTCTTTTGAGTCTTTTAGCAAAGACTATGATGCTGCCGTGTCACATTTATTTGTTTTACCATCTTACATAGAAGTGAACTTTCTGTGGGTCACTTAAATATTATTTTTGAAATCACTCATGTGGATTGTTTGTGAATGATGGTTTGAAATGGGTAAGGAATAAGATGTTAAAATTTATAACTTTTCCTGAAATTAAGGTAAGATTTATTGTGAGAACTGCCGTCGAAAGTGCCGCGGAGACGTTTTACGAGTGTCAAATAAATATTTTCATAAAGACTGTTTTAAATGCACAAGTGAGAATTTTCGAATTTGTTAAACAAAAAATAGGATGTAACAAAAGTCTCGAACATGGCGGATTCTTTATGAAAGATGGTGGTTACTACTGCCAAGAAGATTATCAGCGCCATTTTGTTGCAAAATGTAAAATTTGTTCTGAGGATCTAACCGGAGAAGTAGTGACAGCTCTGAATTTCTCATTTCATAGGGGTTGCTTCAAATGTAATGAGTGTTCGTAAGTTTTGGTTTCCTTGGTCCTACATTCGTTTTTCGTGTCATAAGGTTGTGATGTTTTGTCTTAAACGTTTGACTCTATTTATTGATACTATGTTCATACTACCGCAACTGTATGCCCAGCCTCTATAACAATTGAAAAATGTCTGCAGATTTAAAATACTCCAGGATTGGCGATATTCATGATCCAGCGCTAATACAGTCTATCGAATTTGGCTTTGCTTATAGCGTCCTTCCATACGGTCTAACAATGATATAGATTTTGAATAAGATAAATGTCATGTTATGCCTGATTTTGGTGAACAGCACTACTGGTGATCGCATTAAGCACTAGTGAACTAATCATCGCCAGTCTTTTTAGGCAGAATAAGTAGTCCACAAAATCTAGGTTACGTTTAATTTTGAAACTTAAACATACGAACTTATCGTTTCAGTATAAATGTATTATCTTTCGAGCTCAGTCCTTACTTATGATAGGAAAATTCTACCTCTTAATACAGTTAAGTACCGTAAGGCTTCGTACTGGTTAATGTTTCATGTCGATGTTTTAAATTAAATCTGCGCTTGTAGTAGTGGATGATAACTTCATAATTAGGTATATGAAACACTGTATAGAACTGGTGTTCATAACGGCTTTCCGTTTGTTTCCCATGATCTTAATTTCTATCTTAAATTTACGTCGTTACTAAGCAGTAAACTGGAGTGAGTGAACCATCCTTTAAACATACTGACTGCTTTCACTCTAGCAATTCATACATTTCTGCTTAAAATTCTGTCTCCCTTTTTTGAGTTTATGGTTCAACTTATCAACCAGTAAAATTAAATCCAGTAAATAAATTTGTAAACCAGCTAAATACTCAAGAAATTCGATTTCTGAACTTTAAGCTTGGATGTATTTTGTCTTAAAGAGTAAAATGTTACGTGTTCAGTGCAACAAAACAATATTTACGAATTCGTACTAAATCGTTTTGGTGGGTTTTAGTCCATGTGATTCGGTAAATTCGCATCTTAATTGATGGTTTGCTTCTAATTATCTAACAGAGTCGCATTCTTTCCTGGTGACCGCGTTACTGTTTGGCAGGAAAAATTCTATTGTCCGCTTTGCATTGATCAAATATGTAGTACTGCGACTGGTGGCGGTGTTCCAAAAAAGAACCTTCAGACACCTTTGTCTGTAACTGATGATGAAGGTTGTGTCAGTGCCAGTGATATGGCATCATCACAGTATATTCATGAACAGTTAACAGAGCAAAGTCAACCCCAAAACAACATCTCGTGCATTTCTTCAGCTGGACTCCCTCAAAAGTCAAGATCTATTCTCCGAAAACCCGTCATTGAGAAAAATGATCTACATGTATCCAAGGAGCGAGGATACTTAAGTAAAGCATCAATTTATCGCGTACTAATTTTAATTGCAGGTACAGATTCTGGTCTAGGAGAGCGTTTATGTGAAGTAAGTCATAGGTTTTATTAAATAACCTTTTATTCATATATTTTTCTATAAAAATAAGTATTAGTTTCATATTTTTAGAATTCGCTGTCACATTTAACATTCGCTTCATTTGTGAATAACTTTTAATCTACTGGTAAACTAAATTTACAACACTGTCAATTTCTTTACTAAATTTTTAGTATTTTTTTCCTTTTTCTATATAGTAGTATCACTCAGTCAGTCAGTTACAACGTAGGACTTCGTACGTACGTACGTAAGTTCAGGTTGCCATACCACATTAACACACAGTCTCATTTGCTAGTCCCACTGTAGTAGAGATAGTAGAAGTATTAGCAGTAATGGAGAAGATTGTGTATACTAATAAGCAGAAACATAGTAGCTATTCTTCGCGATTGAACATGTATGATTTAAGTAACTAATTGGCTGTTTATCATTAATTTGCAAAACCAGTGTATCATCATTGATAAAGCTTTCATTTCACAAACCTTACGATGAAGTGATCTGATGTATTTCTCGATTTCATTCGAAAATAGAAGGCTGTCGTTTGAACCTCCAACGCAAGAGGACTTTAAAGTCAGTGTCCATTTATTTACACTGGTAAAATAAACCTTATTTCTATTAGAGTACTATAATCCAGTTCATTTGCACTTTATTAGTGTTTCATCAGCGGCGTACAATCCGGCATATATGCATCGACTAAACTTACTGAACAATACAAGTACAATGACATTAAATTATCTAGACAAATTTCAGTAAGAGCGGCAGAGGTAGGAACAGCGTTACTAGTACAAAATAACTATTAGGTATGGATAATGTAATTTAGGACGATGGATCAATAGGAGCAATAAAATGTATAAGAGAATGTTGAGAATCATGATTTAACGAAATACTTAAAGCGAATGCATTCATTCCATTAAGATTATTTGTTAGCCATATCAAAAAACCTATCTAACTATTGACGAAAATGATCACACCAACATCAATCAGGCTATCAGAACCATCAAGTTTTCCAGGGTTCGGATCCCGAATTTCCTGACCTGCAGTCAGACCTAGTGATATAAGCCACGGGTATTCAACCGCTGGTTAGTGGGTATGCAGGATAACCATTTGTATTCTCTTATCGAGTTGTGTTATCACTATCAAACAATTATATTTTTGGCAATATATGAATATAGCAAATGATCCGAAATTTTAATTGTTTGGAATCAGCTGTTAAGTAGTTGTGATTCAATGTCGAATCTCATTTATATCATGCTCTTCTTCTGATGTGTTTATTCATATTGCCACGCATGTGTGATAGTAAATAGTTGTTCGGCTCCTTTCACAGTAAGTTATGTTTTCGGTTCTGTTGAAATTTCGAGTTTGTTCAAATTTATTTTTCTCTACAATTTTCTAGTCAACCAATTTGGAGGAGTCAAACTTAAGACATTCATCCAATGGACACTCTGAGCAAGATAAAACTAATATACGTCAGGAAAAGTCCCACACTTTGTCTTTCCATTTGTCTAGACATGTAAGTTTTTGAATAGTTATTTTCAAAGTAAACCACGCTAAGTGAACTGTCGGTAGTTTTAATAAAATATCTGAGGTTCCCTTAAATGTTTACTAATTCTTAGTTCGTACAGTCAGAAATTCATCACTGGAGTACAAATATAACCTTTAAACTTGTAATATGCTTCAATCGTATTTCTCAGCCTAAATACACATATGTATATACTCTATCTATTCATACCCTTTATCCCTTTCTAAATTAAAAATCCCCTTTTTCTCCTTCTTATTGATTGTTTACGTATTTTTAAACATGAACTGACAGTATCACATCTGTTTTATCCCCTTAGGATTAGTAGAATCTAATCGATCTAGTTGCAGCATGGTCATCTATCTAAGTAACTATATATTGTGTTCACTTTTTGTCCTTAATTCACTAAATGTGATTGGTTGAAAACCACGAACCTAGGTTCCATGTATTAGTTCACTCACGAATGTTAAGACGACTGAGCGAGCAATCTTGAGGTCAAATCCAGGGTACTAGTTAGAGATGGCAAATCGATCGATGAGATAATGAATCTTCATAGACTGATGTGGTTAGGATATGCACAATGTGCATGTCCAGCCAACTACTGCATCAGGGAACTATGTTTGCTGTTGCATGAGTAATTTCAAATCAAGCCAAGCCAATCTAAAATAAGAGACCAGTTCATAAATTTGTTATTCATTCTTCTGAGCTATTTTAGTAGGTGTAGACTAGTTGTAGTCTGCACAAGTATTGTAGCAGGTGACGAAAAAGTTAGTTGATACGACTTAGAATTTGTCGTAATGGCACATGTGAATTTACTCTCTTTTTTGCTTCGATCCTGAGTTCTAAAGTTATCCTATAGTTTTTCCTCTGATAATTCATACTTTCTTTCCGAAATAACACACAGTCAGGGTTTAATATCGTCCACTAAAAATAAGATTTCTGCTACTTTTACTACTCTGTCAGTTGTTTTGACATTTTGACTGTACTGACATAGAGTAGTAACTTAAACCTATGTACATGAATAGCATGTTCTACGTAACTTGTAACTGAATGGCTAACTGACTAACCCACTTATTACAACGGAATTTCAAACATCAGAAGCATAGTAAAAAGTTGATAACAAGTTTTAAAAGCGCTAGAAAGTTCAAATTTTCATGCCGTTTAACAACTAAATCTTCATTAAAAACATAGTTTATCTCTAGTCATAATATGCAAATATATGTACGTGTAGATTTTTCTCTTATGTTTTAAATTTTAAAAGATGCTAGAAATTTTTGACAAATTCAACTTCTGTTCAATTATTTGTTCAGTGTATCTGCCCAGTGTTACTTGCCCAAATATTCAATTCATTTGAATATAACATGATGTATATTTACAGGAAAAAAGTGTATATTAAACAAAAATTCAATAATAGTAACTGCTTTCTTATCTATTCAAAGTGATTGTTCATTATGCTTTATTTCATTCAACTATATGATTAGATAGTGATAAAAGTGACTGGAACATTAAACAAACCACGATATTTAAAATTATAGACAAAATGTGAGGTTAAAGCATTATTGAATTAAAACTATTTCTCTTAATGACGTGGTAATTCATAAGAGAGGTAAATAAAGAAATCAAAAATTACTTTCGTTAAATAGTATTAATTATCACCTGCCCGACTATAATTTACTTCTAGATAGTTGGAGAAAATCGGCAATCAAATTTACTTGTTGCACGACTTCGTATTATTGTATCTAGTCTTTTCCGAAAATATTCCTTGCAAACCTAACATTTTGTGTTGATATAAGCGATGAGTAAGTATGCATCCTATTCGACTAAGGTGATGGAAATTTATAGCTTTACGAATCAGTAAGGTATATCTAGTTAGGATGCTGCGAATAACCTCAGTACTAAACTCATTCTTGGACTTGAGATATTTAGTTTGCAAATCATTTATCTAAATTCAATTCAACTCTTTTGATTTGCTTAAATCCGTTCTGTTAAAATGTTATGATCATAGTTCATAATATTTTATTTATTTGGTGTTCACTTTAGAGTTTATCCGGACGAGTACCAAGCTCTAACTATGGTCGATATTTAAATCAATCGTACATGCAACTGACTGATCAGATCCCCATACCGAATAATGATCGATATAAACGTAATGTTTCCACCACAACTTTAAATAATTCGTCAAAACTACGACAATTCCATTTACCTGATGGTCAGTTTTATGATTTACATGATTATATATATATATATATATATATATATATATATATATATATATATATTTACACAAATCCTTTTTAATAACTAAATAATAGTCAATCTCACTAATTGATCATTGAGAATTAGTCAATGATATGTTTATCGATTTATTGGTGCTGACCCAATTCTATTGATCAAGTTGCAATAAGTCTATAAATATAATGGATTCGACAAAGACTAAGTATACTATGCTTTAATATTAGGTGTTCGGAGGTAGTAGATAAGGTATCCTGAACCTAGGATTTTCATGTCAGTATTTATCAGTAAGGCCTATCTTTAAAGAGCTAATGTCCTCTGTGAGATTTAGACCAGCGGCACCCAGTTTCATTGTGTGAAACCTTCCCACCGAGCTATTTGGACAGCTTTAGGTGTACTTGTAGTGCTTAGGGAGCTAACACTTCCTAATGGAATGTTATTCCTTGTGTGATCGATCCAATAAATACATAAGTTATCCTACTATATTTTAACTGAAGCTTAAAAAAGTGATTATCAGAAAAATCTTGAAATGTTAAGAGCTACTTCTAAATATAGTTAATCATAATAATAGCAGTTATTTTTTATTGGCTCATCTGTTTTATTGGTGGATGTGAAGACTGCAAGTAATAGGCGCAAGGCAGGTGATATAATCGTCAATTGATATGCTTGAGTTCACCTTAGTCGGTAAACGAGAGCGAAAACAAATGATCCAGTGACTCGATAGGCTACTCTAATCCGAGCGTCACAAGGCCCCACTGAGTAGAGGAAAAAGTTTTGATATGGCGTAGAAAGTGTATTCTACAAGCACCCAGAAAATCGAGGTTCACAAGCACATAAATCGAGTTTATCTATACATCATAGAAACGCCCTTGAGAGAGCCTTCAAAATAGCGTACTAAAATAATACATCAACCAATAACAGTCCAGGATTTTCTGGGTGGGTAATGTAATCTCAGGGTCAACTGATCAGCCTTTGCGCTAAAACAGAGAATCCAAAATTAGGACCTTTTTCAAGTGAGTTCTGGGGATCTAACATTCCCAACAGTAGGGATGATCATCAACATTCAGCATTAGTAAAAGCTTAAGAGTATATGACCTCTAGGAGTTCCTGATCGCATATTCACTGTTCAGATGGTTACAACCGATATATCCAAAATATTCTCGAAAATAAATCTGTAATTAGTTTAATTCAAGTATTTATTTAACAAAATATGTTTTGTGATAAGGATAATTGATAAGGACATTACATTTGGTATTTACTTGGAAAAACTCTTATTTCTAAATCTTTCCGAACTAATTAATAAGATTAGCAAAGTGCTTAAGTGATTCTTAACTTTAACGGTGATTGAATTTTCTACATATCAAAAGAATGTTTAAGTAGCTCCTACTTTTAAGGTATTGTCATAAAATAATGAATTTAACAAATTTTTCTGAATGTTTATAATGTGTTTTAATCTCAGTCATCAATTTTAATAATTAAATCAAGACTGTGTTTGTAAATTTCTTAAAACTTTTCTGATAACAAAGTTCATAACTTGTGGAAAGTTAGCTAATTAGTCAAAGTGTTCAACTTCCAACCAATAATCAACAAGTTCGGTTCCCTCTCTTCTTATTTCTGATGAGGCTATTAAATAGTAAGTTTCTAAACTCAGCTGCACAATAATTGACACGTTAGGTGTTTGAAGCGTAAATGTACACTGGGTACGCGTCTTAGTTTGAACTTTAACTCTGAGATGTAAGTACTATCTAACCGTGATGAATCACAAAATCTTCTGAATGCATATGCATGCTTGATCCAACTACTATGAAGAGAGAAAGAGAAAGTATTCTGAAATGATTCTTTCCTGTTTTTATCTTTTTCTTCTTTAATGTTGTTTCATTTTGTATTATTTGTAATTCCACTGTATAATTGACTATTATTAAACAATGGAATTGTTTTTTTGCTAGTTTTTTTGAAATTGCTATTAATAAAATCTTTTTTTTCAGTTTGATCACCTTTCTAATGCAAAACAAATTAAGTGATTTGATTTTTTTTTCTTCTTGATAATATGTAAAAATTAAATGATTTAAATATGTCTATATGGCGTTATTTTGTGTTTCTTCACTCTCTAAAAAAAGAACACATGTCACATAAATGTTTTGGATTTTTCTCTCAATGATTATAAATTGTGTAATATTGAGCTGTTTTTCTTTTTTAAAATAAATAAAACAAAAATTCAATATATATATATATATATATATATATATATATATATATATATATATAGGTATGTATATTTAATATCAATAAATTGGTTATTTCATCAAACTGACACTAAGACAATTTTCTAATGATTATATGACAATCATTAACAAACTGATTGATCAAAAACATAAATATATTGTATTCATTAAAGTTTCTAATGATCTTTAATTGACTTTATTTTGTTTGTTTGTTTTTCTTTATCAATAGTGTTGACACTTTTTTTTTTTAAAAATAATTTGAATTGTTAATTTTGACAGAACTTTGATTTTCTATAGCATTTGTAATGTTTCATTTGGAAGGTGTATTGTGTTTTTTGAAAGTTAACTGGCTGAATGACTTAGTTATAATTGTGAAACTCTCTTTATCTCATTCGAAAACACTAAAATCAATACAAACAACAGTCACACAGCAAATTCCACATCAACAGGACAAGTTATCAAGAAATTTTCTAATAGCTTATTTCTTTTCAATGCATACTCTGATGAGACATTATCTAAAAAGGCAATGAACGCTTCACGATTAAACCATTCAGTTCGGAGAACAAAGCACCTCTAAAATTCTCATTGTGAATTACAAACACTTTATCATTTTAAAGGGTTTATTGGAATTTTTTCATCTATCATTGATATAATCAGTTTATTTGAGATGCGACTTTATTGTTTACTGTTTATAAATGTACATTTTTTTCCAAAGTTTATACTGACGCTCTCATCTAAAATTGTAATGAAATCCAGTTAAAACTAGGTAGATCAAATAATGTAAAACTTTTTGAATCTGATTCTGACCTCCGAGTTTTCTTAATCATATTGTTTAATGCCTATTATTAAGTGTTGGCTGACGACAGCTGGTAAGAATTCGTGAATCAAAGCTTCACACTAGTAACTCACAACAAGACATGAGTCCAGTCTTGAAGTTACTGATTTCTTTCTTAACTTCACAATCTGAGACTTAAGCTCTGAGCTACTTGGTAGTCGACTACTCCCATATGTGACTGAGGTTTATATATTAATTAGTCATTCAATTTTAACCAATGTCATATTTATTTCTTTAGTGCTGATGGGATTCTGTTATTATCATTATTTGTCAGTGATGTTTCGTTATTTTGTTCGATTAATGTAAACACTTAAACCTTAATTTAGGTCAGTTAAGCATCGAATCTCTCAATGGTAATATGAATATAGCTCACAAGGTTTAACTCTATGGACAACATCACTTCTCATAAAATTAAAGATACACCTTTTATTAGCCTAGTCATTCCATTGTTAATGACAATCACTTGATTCTAAATAACGTGTGACAAAATGATTACTTTGTAATAATCCATACAGGGGACACACCTTAAACAATCAAAGTCTAATCAAAATACAGTTAGCCATATTATTAACGAGATAATTTAAAGTTTATTTTCACAGTAATATAAATATCATATTTGTTGAATGAATTAGTTGGTATTTAAATTCAGCAACTTAGTGGATAATGAGTTAACATTTCAAAACAATAAATTGTGAATTCAAGTCACTGTGCAGGTACCTACCTGTAGCTATGATGAATTTTAAATAGGATATAGAGAATCTACTGTAAACTACAATCTATCGATTCTAAATAGTAATTTTTCATCGGAGTTAAATCAGTTTTATAATTTTTTTTAAAAATTTAACATTCGATGATTTATACTGACTATAGTCATTTGTGTCTATAGCATTACAACTTAGTAATTGTAACTTCTGATTTTAAAATTCTTCGACTCAAATTTTCTTCATTCTGATAATGTTACAAATAATTTAACAGAATGAAATTAGTAAAACTTTGAATTCGGTATATTTATGACTGATCTAAGTGAAGTACACCATTGGTTCCAGTTTTATGCATCATATCAAAATTGTAGGCAATAACAAATGATATGACTAAAGTTTCCTAATGGATACTTAGCTATGACAAAAAATAGTAGTGGAGAAACGATGTTTTATTTGCTCAATACCAAAAACTATTCAATATTTTAAATTTATTTATATATTTTAGGTGGTAAAAGTCGTTTCCTACCGCCTGGTTCAAAATCCTACGTAACGTTATTTGGTCGTTCAGTTAGCAGTGTCATTTCCCCATTGTATAACACTAACACAAATAATATAAATACACCACGTTCAACTAACACGGCTAGTGTTATTACAACTTCTAACAATTATAATCCCAATATTATCACATCACGTTCTCTAAATAAACCTTTTGCATCGTCAACTTTTAATTTACATGAAAATAAACTTGAAACTGATAAATCATCATTATCAACAACAGTATCAACAAAAAAAATCACTAGAGTCTTATTTAATCCCACAAATGACAATAACACTAATAATTATGATTATAATGATAACATCGATAATGAACATAAAAATCAATTAGCATCGAAATCACATCGAATCTACATGAATGGTTTTAGTCAATCTGGTCCAATTTCATTAAATGATCGTGATATTACATTGGAAACACGTAAATTGGCTTGTTTACCGGCTGGACAAGAACGTGATAAAAGTACACCAGCTCCAATCGAACGTTATGATTGGCCTGCACCACCTGCTTCTGGTGTTGTTTTAGCGGAGTTAAGTAAGTTGCTGTTGTATTTTTCGGTTTGCTTAGTTTTATATATATATATATATATATATATATATATCGTAGCAGAATACTTTATCCTGAGGTGCTTGAAAATGGAACTGGAATGGTAATCTCTTGTAGGCGTTGTAGTGTAACCGCAGTGCACACGAGACGACTACTTGAGTTTGACGAGACACAGAGTTCATGTAAACAATTCTTGACTCGACAGCTCGGAACTTTTCAGACTTTATTGCCGGTTTCAGGAAATCTCGGTGTAAGACAAGTCATTTTGTTTTTAGAGCTAACGTTTTTCTAACCTTTTCAGTTGTGAAAAGACAACATTGCTGGTAAAAGTATTTGTTTATAAGGAAAACCTTACTGACGTCACACTGTAGAGTAGTCATTTTTATGACTTCGCTCTTTGACCCTAGTTTACTACTTTTATTCTTATCGTTTTCAGTTCCAGCTGTGTAACATTAAAATAAGTATCTTTCTAACGTACGTACAGACTAATATATAACAAATCATAAGTTACCAGCGTTTTAAACAGAGTCGGACAGTAGATGGCAGGGGGATTCAGGGTGCTCATTTCTTCCTATTCGGGACTTGTTTAGTGGACATAGGTACACTCTAGCATCAAAGTTCACACTGGAACTCGAATTCGTGACCTTTCAGTTCAAACGCATAACAAGCTGTTCACTTAACTGTTTAGTCCAAATAACTACTGATTTCTGCAACGCATATTCTTATTTTAATTCAATTTGCAGTGCTTCAGAATATTTTAATTCATATGTACGGACTATTTGATCGATCCTAGTCCGTTACATAAGCAAAACGGTTCAAAGAACCAAAAATAAAGAAATATTTTAAGATTGTTTTCGACAGTCGATCTCTTCTATCTGTATCCAGTCAGTCGGCTTCAACGTAGAACTTCGTTCGTACGTACATCAGACACTATATTAGTCCAACCGATTCCTCTGTGCATGTCGCAAGAGGACGTTTTTCCTTTCTTAGACTGGGACGATCAGTGATTGAGACCATCAGATAGGGTTACACCCAAACCCCAAATTCTACCTAAGATCTCAGTTAATCTAACTTCGAAAAATTGGATCCCCGTCCTTAAGAATATGTAGGTTAAGCCTGTCAGGCCCTGCTGCTCTTTCTCGCTTCTGATTTCCTATAGCTTCTTTTTTAACTTCATTAAGAGTCGGACGACTTACATCAATTAGCCACTCAGGTTGACTGGAGATCGTGGGCAACCGAAGTGTGGCTGAATGCGAGTTGAATTGATCCATGAAGTGTTCTGCTCATTGATCCAATCTCCTGGGTTGAAAATGAATGATGCGAGATGGATTCATTAACAGATGGATTCCTAGTACCAGTTTCCTTGATAAGTCGGAACAGTTGTCTACTGTTACCTATTGCTGCTGTCTTTTCCATCTCTCTTGGTTGTGCTACCTACCACTGTTCGTAATCATTGAGTTGGATTCTTATAAGCCTATCCACATTCAATCATTACAGTTGTCCACCTGTTTAATTATAACACATACTATTTTAATTCATCATACTATTTTAAATCATCACATGGAACCCTTGATCCAGCACAAATTTTTGCTAATCGCCTTTTTTAGTCACCTAACTTGTTCATTACCTGTTGTAAATCTTATTATATTACACTATCCTGACTTATTTAATGATATCCATTAGTAAACGTTTATGCACACTTTAACGGAAGCCTAAATTCATTTGACTTAGCAAAAATTCCATTCTTTTTGTTAGAATAAAATTAATTTCTCAGCGAGCTTCTATTAATTTTATAAATAAACGTGATGGTTCAACAAATGAACAGAAAGAAGATGGATAAATGAAATAAAGATTGTATTAAATATGTTACTAGGACAACAGTAACTACTGAATGTGGAAAATACTTCTTCTTCGTCTTCTTCTTTTTGTAAAATTTTTTACTAAACGGAACAAATATTTCAAATTATTTTTCTCTAATATAATCACAAAACTAATCTCATGGGAATACAACTATACACATGCATATATATATATATATATATATATATATATATATATAAAGTCTGATAAAATTCTAATTATGTAAATCTGTGTTTTTGTCAGTTAGCATAAAGGGACCTACTGGTGAATAGTATCACGACATACTTTTTAATCGTTACAGACTGGAAGATACAGCAATATTCCAACCTACGCTCCATATTAGGGTACGGAAAGGTTACTTATGCGTAATACACGCTATAAATATTTGACCCAATGGTGTTCCTCAATCAAATAGTTTTCAGTTCAAATCTTATATCGTCTATTTCAGTTTTGGGAAAGTTGATATTAAGAGTACCACTGGCATTGATACACAAATAATAAATAAGTTACATTTGTTATTTATCACACTGCTCTTAATCTCTTCATCTTACTCACTTAGTGTAAATACTTTGAAAATAGCTGTGACCAAATGCTTACAACTCGCGTATGTTTTTTTTCTTTTTTTGCTTTCATATGATCATGTTTTACATCTCCAAAGTTATACAATGTAGACTTTTGAATAGTATATTCATCCTCTATGATTTACAAATAAATTGTTTTCTACTATGACAAATTAGTGTAAAATAATTTAAGTTTCTAGATGTTTGATGAAATTACACCTACAACTAACCTATAAGAATTGATCATAATACTATTAGAAATAAAACTTAATAATCTATACATAATCTACTTTATTTTTTTTAAAAAATATTGTACAAAAATCAGATTAGCAATAATAGTCCTTTTCTCTTATTGCCCTTTATATTATATAAACATATTCTATAGTTGATTATTTCAAATAATTGTGAATTGATTGTTTGTTTCTCTAGTATATACGTTTGTCCTTTTATTGCTATGACTACACACTTCCCGTTGTTTAGCTTTTATTCTACTTGATCTCACTACTTCCTCTTCTCTTATCCCCATTTTTGCTTGTTTTATTTTTAGTTCGTTCATTTCTGTATACACTTATAAATGCTACACTATGCTGCGTAATCTCTTATAACTTTTAACTTGTTTTCGGAGGGGGGTGGGGGCTGTTATCCAACACACAAATCACGTTATTCAATATTTATTTGTTTGCTTATTTATTTTGTAGTTGATTAATTAACTCATAATTGTACTGCACACGTACTACACGACATAATCTATTATTGAATTGTAGCATCTCATCGTTCATTCACTGTACTTTCGTTTGAATTATTCGATAATTGTATCAACAATAATTTTGCATTTGTAATAATTCGAATACTGTATCGATTATTGTATATTTGGTTGGGTGTGGATGCTTTATCTAGCCTATTATTGCCTGACTATAAATACTTAATCACTCTCCAGCTCATGGACAGTTGGCTCACTCGCCTTCTCCCTCTTCGTTTCGGTTGTGCGCTTTCCTTCTCGTATTTGTCTGTATAAATGAACACGCATGAAATAAATTCATCGGCGAAGCCGTATTTGGCTTCTTACTACCGCCGTCGCACAAACAGGGTTAGTCTAAGTATAATATATGGAAGTGAAAAGGAATATTTATTTCATTGCACACTCGATCATTCGTTCAGATTGAAGTCTAGTAGTGAGCTAACCGTCCATGAACTGAAGAGTGACTAAGTATTTATAGTCAAGTAATGATAGGCTAGACATGTGATAAGCGATAAAGCATCCACACCCAACCAAATATACAATAATCGATACAGTATTCGAATTATTAAAAGTACGAAATTATTGTCGATACAATTATCGAATAATTTAAACGAAAGTACAATGAATGAATGAATGAATGATGAGATGTTACAGGATAATAATAATAATAATGGTAGTAGTGTTAGTAACAAGAAAATCTCATTTTCAAATATAAAATAGGTAATTAATAATTATTTATTACTGTACGTTTTCTGAGTTAGAATTTTAAAATGATTGAGTAAATATGTACGATAAATTTATAACAATTAGTAAACAAGTTCAATTTCATGTTTCTTTATCTTCAAAAGTTTCAAGTGTTGACTAAAATTACACATTAGTCAGTGAATAATCATAAATGGAAATAAAATGTACACAAGTGATTTATCCATTCAATAAATAAGTGTTTTTAATCAACTTATAAAATTACAAACTAAGAAATAGAAATATATTATAATTCTTTTTGAATACAATAAATAAGCTTAAAATTATTCGCATTGTTAAAGCATTCGTTATGCACAAAATTTCTTGTTTAACTCCCCCTTAGAATTATTGATTCGTTTGACATTTTGTAAATAAAGTTTCAATGAAGATAATATTTGCAATTGACTGAGATATTCAACAGTAGAACTGTTGACTAATTCACATTTTCCTTTTAAATAACAAAAAATGCATTCAATGTTTCATTCATCTGTAACATTGAAAATTTTCATTTTTACACTATGCAAATAATTATTTATATTCTTTACATTTTATTATTATTATTTACAATTATGTGTATGATCATTGTACAAGATAAGAATATTGTTTGACCTTAAGAAATTTCAGTCATTCTGTACATCGATATTTCAATATTTAAAACTATATTAATGAGATCGATCATGTTAACCCGGAATTCTTCATGTATCCATCCATACATATTTAATGCGTAAAATCATTCTTGTTAACTCGATTATTAGAATAATTGAAAATTGTAAGTAAATCTTTCACTAATTATGTATGCATGAATAAAATCAGCTATTAACCTTAGATCTTTCAACAAATTTTGTATTATTTTCACAAAAGACATTATAATAATTATTATGATTATTCTGAAACAATGTTTAAAGTTGTTTAAATAAATTCTAAAATAATAGACTGAAATAATGAATAAATAATAAAATTGCATATCATCAAATGTAATATTATGTATTTCGATGTAAATCATATTTGTTATTCAGTTTTCATCAATTCAAAGCTTAACACTAGTGTACAACAACTCAAATTACATTATAAACTCATCGCCATGAGAATAAATTTATGATAAGAATAGCAAACAAATAGAAGTAACCATAATGACAGTAATTTTTAAAAAGACTAAACATTGAATACTCGAACTTGAAACCTAAGGAATGGTAAGGTATGAATTTATCTGTGCCACTATAACGAATTATAGTTAATTTCACCTGTCATCTTCTGTAATTGATCAGTGTTATCGCGCAGGCCCAAACCAATAAGGAATATATCTAACAATATCTCCTTGTCAGCAACTTTGTGAACTGATGGCCGGTCGTAACTTCCTTCTAACCTACTGCTACTTGTGTTCACCATTTACTTACTCACTTACCAGCATTTGTTACTCATCGTGCAGCATAGACAGGGTTCTCCAACCAACTCTCTCCTCGGTTCTCTTTTCCAGTTGTTCTCAAATACTATTCCTTCTTTGGGTTATACCCTTCTATTGCCGGTGCAATGTTTTTTTCCGTTTAAATTTTTTACTTTTCCTTCGAGGATTTCAAGCTTGGATTTGACTGCTAATGCAGTTTGATGATTTACATGATGTACGTCCTAATTTCCTAATCAGCTGTAAGTTGGTCTCTTCTCTGCTACAGTAAATTGTTACTGGTGGTATCCGGCCAACGAATATCGAGTGCCTTGTGTATACAGCTTTTCATAAATACATGTACCTTATCAGTGATGGTTACAGTGGTTCTCTAAATTTTAGCCCTGTAAAGTGGAATAGTTCTAACGTTGGTATTAAAGTCACTGATTTTAGTGTTGACCGAGAGTTATTTCGTGTCCCAGAACATACCGAACCACACCAGATTCCCTTAGTCTGAAGTACGTAAACGTTTCCATCTCATCCAGAGCTCCTCCATCAAGTGCGATTCGATTAATGCTCTCTAGTTGTATTTTAAGATCTTACTTTTTCCCGTGTGAATGTTACAGCTAATACTGCTTCACTGGTTGTGTTCACTTGCATTTGTTGCTGTGTATAGGACACAAGAGCTAGATCATCTACGAATTCTAAATTGTTTAGCTATGTCCAACCTGTCCACTGACTTCCTTCCTTCCTCTGAGATGTAGAGGTCTTCGTAATCCAGTAACCAAAAAAAGAAACGCGAAGGCAAGCAGCCTTTTGTGACTCTGGTTCTCATTCGAAATACATTAGTGAGCTACTCTTCATGCACAACTTTTCAATGTAGATCATTGAAGGAATTCTGTATGGTCAGGTCTTTCCCCGTTCATTAAGTGCTTTTCGTGCTCCTTCGTGACCATTATACAACAGCATCACTCCCGAAGTTAATCCTTCCTATCTAGCTTTCATCTATTAGGTTTAAATTATTTCAAGCGCCGCCGGGTTGTTCGTTCCAAAATGAGAACTTTTCAACTCTCAGGGTAGAGCCTTTTTAGACTTAATGAAGGGTTGGCAACGGCGAGTTTCCCTATCCTTCCGAGTCCTTACTGTCCTGTTTAGTCGGACAGCGCACAAGCGACTATCTACTTGGATCCAGTCTAAGAGAGCTAGTTCTGCCCTAAGACTGCATATCATACCTACACAGGCGAGGCCACGGGAAGCAGTATCAGGGCTACCGGATACACGAAGTGTGAACCGGGTCGTTTCTCTATCTGCACAGAGTGAAAACAAATTGATGACTATTCTCGGATCTTGTGTGTGTGTTTCGGTGACGCGACATACATCGATTGTACGGTATCCTAAAGTTCTAGCTAGTGAAGCCTGTTTGCCCTACTTGGCATAAAGTTCGAATATTAAAAGCTCAAGTATGTAATTTAGTACTTGGTTTCAGGAGACTAGGAATAACATTTCGTGAGCTCGAAACGTCTGCATCAGTGTTGCGAGGTGACAAGTGAACGAATGAAGGGTTGGGCGTGCAGATAAGAGAGTCATTAGGATGTGTAGAAAGGATTTGATTGTAACCGATTCGATCTCGTGTGTTTTTACGAGTACGAGGGCGGGTGTTACTTCCTGGCTGCCTACACCGTGGAAGGTTTCTGGTTGTCAGAAGGAACGGCATCCTCGTGACTTCCAAGAGAACTTGGCTTTCATTATGAAACATCATAACTCTTCTAAATGAAAACCTAACTCGCAGGGCAGAGTTTAGACGGTTCAAATTATTGTTTCTCGTTAGCGTTTTTTTATCGAGTGAGCTTATTGCGGGGTGGAGTCGCCAACCCCTAGCTCAACCCTCTTCCTTTATCCGGGATTTGGACCGGCAGTAGCCCAGGAGAGGCTCCAGGTGGATATCATTTCTCAGCATACATTTGATCGGTATATATAATCGAATAGAACATATTTTTGATTGTATTGAAATTTTTACATTAAATTAATCAGCATACTTGTTGTGCATGATCAACTATCGTCTACTCCGATTAATTTCGATGTTAATTAGATCAGACAGAATTTAGGTCATACTAAAATGTAAAAATATTAACCCAGATGCATTTAGCTCATTCATTTATGACTAAACAAATAATAAAACCGTAATTAACCCTAATACGTGTTTTGTTCTAGTTTGAGCTACTTCAACAGTTACTCTGTTATAATTTATAGTTTAAAGTTCAACATTCTATTTAATCGGGGTCTTATCTATTGTATGTTCGTGTCGCAAACGATATATTGAACGATCTACATATAATATCTCTTCTTAACAATGTCCTTAATATAGAATATATGGGTTATGGCTGGTGGTGAAATCAAAGGCACGCGTATTGTCTTATTTGGGACTCGTCAGCTGAAAGTAACTGATGTTCACAGTGGGATTGGAACCCAGTACCACCTACTTCAAACATCTGCTTAATTACTGAGTTCAGGTAGCCACTGGCTTGTACAACACAGTGAAGTTTAATTCATTAGTAATGGTTGTTTGAATCTTCCGATTAATGTTCAGTCTCTTTTAGCATATATACATCCTATGAGGATTGCCTCGATATTACCATTAAGTCACAAGCATTATTGGCAGAGGTATATGATGATTAACAGTGGAATCCAGAACACGCGTTTCCTCCATGCAGTTAAAAACATCAATGCAACAATCAATACAATCAATTTACATAAACTGAAACATAAGTTTATTCTTTCTTAAATGATCAATGTTTTTTGTTCTCCTCTAAATATACATAAACATGTATATTTATTTTTATAAATGTATCACTATGGTAAGCATTTTGTTGTGAGTTTAATTTAAATTTCACGGGTTGTTTTTGTTTATGTGAAAAATAAAAATACAATTATTTGTAAGAAAAAGGAAAACAGATTGTGAAAAACTCGTTCAAGCTTGTAGCATATAAAAATTGGTTTGTTTAAAATTGCAGCATAATGGTTGTATTGTGAATTCATCTACTTAACTAAAGGTAAACTGAATGAAATAAGCTTATTATTTATGTAGACTGAATATTGTAGTATTATGATTTGGCATTGAATGCTACAAAAACTGCTTTATGTTTGTTTGTTTGTTTGTTTTTTACAATGAACTACTACTTACCAATTAGAAAGTGAATGTAAATGGATAGACAATAATTTCAACTGTTTTTCAGAATCTTATATTCTATATTGATTCAATTTGTCGTGATATAAAATTATTCACTGAAGAAAAAAAAATTTAAACAAAATAGTAGATGTAGTAAAAAAAGAAAAAAGAATAATATAATTTGAGAAGATAAAATGAATTCTTGAAATATATAATGTATAAAAATCTCTTAAAACAATCGAAGAATACATATGCCCTATTACAGTCGATTATAAATCATATCACCTGACATCTTCAAACACTGGCTATTGCTCGGCAGGCTACAACCAAAATGTTTGTACTTGTTAGTTTCGTTTAGTCCATCAGTTGGTAACTTCATAATCTTTTTTCATCTATATGTTTGGCTGCGATTAAGTTCATTTTAACTTATACCTACACTAGTTAACATCTTACATCAAGGCAGACAGTGATCATGCATATCATGTTTACGGTCCAGTTACCTCAGTAACTTGAGTGCTCTTGGTTCCCTCAATCAAAGAAATAATTTTATTTGATGTTATAGAGTATACATCTACTCAATTTTTACTAATTACTCATAACTAATAACTCTGTAGTCTAATTATGAGATAGTCTTTCTTTGGTATTTTGACCAGGTATCCTTGTTTCCAGTGTGTTAGTACTTGTTTATCCATTGAAGTGGGAAGTGGTAACTGTTAAATGCCTACTCAGTAGTCTAACCCTTGAATGCTTATAGTGGCACTTAAAGGTCTTAAGTTCGATATTAGGCGATATTTTAAGTTCATACTTCTGAAAATTCATACACTAGAACAAAACAAATGTCTACTTCTTCCTGTTTTTCAGTGATTGTCTAACTACGGTTGTTAAGTTACACAAATAATAGAATAATATTCGCGTAAACAATCTACCAAGCTATATGCACTCTGTTTTGACCCTCATTCATCCATGTTTATTAGGTGTTCAAAACAAAATTGATGGAGAATTATATCTATCCTTATAACAAATGGTTGCAATAGAAATTTTTATATCTTTTATAATCCTCTCTATGCTGTCCACAGATTTTAACAGATGAAGTTACTTTAGTTGTAGAGGTTCTGTGAAGGTTGATTGTATTCATCATAGATTGATTTTAATCGAGCAAACTGATAAGAACCAGGAAGCACTGCACAGCTGTTTCATCTTAGCGTAGCATTTTTCCGTTGTGTATATCCATCAATTCACCGGAAATTCAACTCAAAGCCCCTAGGTCTTCGTCCTAAACACCTTACCACTAGATCAACAAAGTCTGTTGACAGTATCAAGACCACATGTACTCACTATTAAAATGTTACTTGCTAAGACAAGACGATTAACGATGACATCCTAATTGAAATCTATCTGTAACAAATATAACTTATGATAGGACTTATAGAAAATTATTTCTTTAACCGTATTTTACTTTCAAATGATTTGAATTATAAATTTATTATGTAATTTGTGAAATTATATAACAAAATATTTTTTTTCATAAAAAGGCGTTTGATCAAAAAGATTGAATCTACTTACTGAAATGAACTAGAATTCGGACATACATAAATAATACACAATAATCTATTCAGTAATCATGAATAACATCAACTTCATTTTTCTATTTGTGAAAATTACAGACACAGATACGTCAAACTGTGAATTATTCGAATTTTATAAATAAATAAAAATAGGAAAATTCATTATTATTATTATTATTATTATTATTATTATTATTATTGCTGTTTGAATGGAATGTTAATTTGTCTGTCAGAAATAAAAGATTATCTTTTATTTTTATGTGTATGTGTGAATGTGCAGTGGTTGTTTTTCAACCCGCATATAGACCTTATTTCATTTATAGTTTTCAGCTTTTTTATTACATCGTCATTAGCATTAGTAGCATCGTGTTTGTTTGTCAAATATTGATCTTTCCTATGTATTATTTTTCATTTGTTAGAAGACATACACTAGTCATTTGATATTGAATTAAATGTAGATCATTTTCACAGATGCAATCATCAGTTGATCTTAGTTAGCTGCTAGACTACCATTCAAAAACCTGGAATTACTGAACACACATACACACAATCTATCTGTTTCAGTTAGATGTATTAATGAATGAATTTTTTCAAAGTGTAATAGTTGAGTGATCTTGATAAATTATGTGCAGATTATTCTGTAAATTAAATACACGAACTGAGATTAGAATATACAAGAAAATCATTTAATAATGCACCCTGTTTGTAACGCTACACACTTTCTTCTATCATCATAAATATGTTCAAAATATTCATTGAAAATTCTAAAATTGCTCATTTCTCAGGGCTGTTTCATTTTTAAACGGTAAATCGTTTATTTCTTCTTTGTTTGTGTAGTGCTTTTTCTCATCCGAATAGATGAGAGTCATGAAATTTTATGAGCAGATTCTTTTTTCTCTGTTTAACGATAATGTTGTTGCTATTTCTCCTGTTTCTAATGCTAAGAATTTTAGCATGCTGAGAAGCATTAAAAGTATATCACTCTAAAGATGAGCTTATAACAATCGTGAAGAATTTCCAACCAACTCTTAGCCAATCACAAAACAACTTTTACAAATCAATCGCTAATAGAAACGAAAACAGTAATATTACAAAGTTGAAACAGATTTTACGTGTTTAATGCATCTATTAGAGTCTTTCATAGGCAAATCTGTAAATAAATAGACAAAATACATCAATCTATAAATTCATCTATATAAATCGAGATCATCCGTCTTCCAAAACTCTTATAAGGATACCCAAAAATTACCGACATTTCTCGCACTATTCCTGGCTTTATTATGGGATTTAATGTTAAGGCAATCATTCGCATCACGAACTGGCATCATCTATAAAGCGAAACTAGTCTGTAGTTATATAAGTAAATTGTACGCGGAAATCGAAGGGTAGCACGTTAGTTAATCTTAAGATTCATTCATTATGAGAGAGAGAAAATTTGTAACTCAGGTGGATAGTTATGATTTAGTTTCGTTCTCACCATCTCAGAAGTAATTTTCCTAGAGCGTCACTCTTTGAGCCTTTGATCTAAAAGTCTAATCTAAATCACAGGGCAATGGAGCAATGTCAGTAGTAGCCAATGACTGACAATATGTTCATTCACCATTTATCAACTCAAGCTCCTGCAGTCCATGTGTACCGTTGGCTTGAAACTAGGGTTTCCCTACTTCTGTCGTTGGATCCTCCACGGCGATTAACGTGGTTCGAACACCGGACATTCTCTTTCCCTCCTATTTATTTAGCAAACAACACCCCTGCTTGGAGTAGCCGGAGTACGACTGCCCTGACAGTAACTGTATATATCTGGCCATATTAGAGCATGCCATATCAGGGCATTTAGAGAAGCCAACGTAAATATAATACCAATTAGTGATGATTTACTTCAGAATTGTGTTTGTATTTGGGAGAATACAACATAAAAAAATGAGCTGGGCATTAGATTCGTTTTTTGTTTTCGATTTCCCTTATGGTGGCAATGAGTCGTTTTCTCTTCTTTGTTTTAAATATTCTAATGACTAAACAAAGATGTTTTTAACTTGTTGTTGTACGTGATATTTAAAATTTTAACAGAAAATAAAAGTCTCGTTCTCTATCCTAATTGTGTTTAAATTCTTTTACATTTAGCCACTGACTAGTATCACTACTCCACACACTTAATATATAACCTGAAGACAAGTAAACTTATATGTATCGTGCAAATGAATATAAATAATAAGTTACAAATCAGTAATTTATTAGATTAGAACTATAAATGGTTTTAAAATGTGTGTTTCTGAATATAATTTTCATGTATTTGTCAATAATTCAAGGTAGCATTTTTGACGGAATGGATACTCTTCTTGGGATTTAAACTTGCGTTATCTACTATCATAGCCGTTCAAGTCATCAATAATTTAATCTACTGACTCTTCAGTAAAACTGTTTACCTAATGTTACTAACTTATTCACCAGTTACGTTTCGCACGCTCTTTTAAGTATTAATCATAAAAATACTACCACTTTGGCAAGGGTGATTTATGTGGAGGTGGATTCCAGCCTTCTATCTAGCGGCTCAAAGTTGAACACCTTAGCTACTGAGTCACCGCTTCACATTATAATAATCAACATCATGTTTCAGGCGGAGTTCAACTCTGTTGATTGGGAGGTTCTGTGACACTATGTCATTGGAAGGTGTACCAAAGTGAAATTTCATCGGTTGAAGTGGTTGGGAAACGTGTTGCGTTTGCCTAACCACCGACTGCCTCGATGAGCAATGTTTTCCGAGGTAGTGGTCGGCTAGAAGAAAGCTAGGTGCGACCAGACCAAAACATTGCACAAATCCATGAAGTCATTGACAAGTAGATTGAGTCATGTTGTTGGATGTAAACTAGCTGGTTGGGGTCCGCGAGACAATACTAACCAATGGTTACGGACCTTGAACGATATGGCTCGGAATCGTTTGCAATGTCACCGATGCATCCATTCTTTGTGTTCTCTCAAATTGTAATCTTCTGAATTCCTCATGACCTGTTTCCTCCCTTTAAATTTACCTAACTGGACTAAACTTCTCACATCATATGCTCGATCTCTAGTGTTCTCTATTACATTGAATTCCTCTATTTCTACTACCTCTACTACTATGGGATTTGAATTGACAATTGCATCTCTGTGTTAATGTGGTATGGCAACTTGAATTGATATGCGTATGTATGAAGTTCTATGTTGTGGCTGGCTGACTCTCTGACATCTTGTTTATCTTATCAGTATTATTAACCGAATTTTTAGTGTCATTTTGCATTGTGATTGCGATCAAAATGTAGATACGATATAGAATTAAGAGCACCAACTTCATTCAGATTGTAGGTTTACACATTTGTAACGAGTCAAATTTTTAGTTTGAAACTCTGTTTACTTTCTAAGTGTCTAACAATTCATGTATACATTTTACAAATACCCTGTTACTATTATCTTCTTGCGCTCTATTTTAAGTTTTTTGACAATAAGAGAAAAGCAATAAAGAATTCCTTTTATTTTCGTTAGTTCATTTTTTTGTTCATTACTGACAGTAGAATTTCCTATATATATATATATATATATATATATATATATATATATATATATATGTACTTTAACTGAAATACCTATTCATGAATGTAGAAATTTTTATTATTTTTCAAATTGTTGATGATGATGATGTGAACAGTTGTTATTGTTTAAGTGTTTTCTGTGAAGAAAAATACAACCAACAACTACAAGGGTGTTGTTTAGTATTCATCTTTTAGATTATTTCGGTCATATACAATCAAATTTACCTTGATATGTTGTTGTTATTGTTTGCAGTGATATTTGCTATGAATTCATATGGTGGGGATTAAAATGTGTATTATACACACTAAACTTTATTAGACAATGAAATATATTACCATACACATCTTTGTTTTAGCTGTATGTTTCAAATCGGAGCTAATGAGACATGTAGTATGTAAACTGAACTACTACGTGCCTTGACTCATAAAGTCTGCTACCGTTAAAGAGTAATCTAAGTGAACTCTAAGAGTGATTAATTCATGAAGTTATCAACTGTTAGAATGAACCATGTAGGTAGATGAAGGATATCTGGTTGGAGTTTTAGCAATCATCCTATTCAATGTTTAGAAATGTGAAATGATATGGTGCAGAATCTAACCCAACTGAACAGATGCATTTAATTTTTGTATACTTTCAGATATTATCCTAAATGTTTTTTACTTCACATATTCGTTTTGTTTTCTTCTAGAAACTATTCCTACTACACTAAAAATTTTTTGTTAGTTTCATCCTATGCTGATATTATATAAAAGCTTGATTCTTAACACATACAAACCAGGTCCCGCTTGGTTTACTACTAATTGTTTGAGATGGAAAGATTATTGTAATAAAATATTAGTGAACATCAGGCCGCAAACTGACCTAAATTAGAACTGTTATGACGTGTAAATCGATATCTAGAAAAGATTTGTCAATCAGAATCTTGAATATTGGCTCTATACTTCATATATATATATATATATATATATATTATCTCCCAGTATCCTAAGCTTTGATTAATTCTAGGTTGCAGTTGGCACAATGAACTTTAGATTGAAGTGAAACAAGCTTTACATCGATTGATTTTTCGGTGCGATAACCTTGTTTCTATCAACAGTTTTAAACTTGAAAAGAAGAACTTAGCAGTCAAGTTTCCATTACTATATTTCAAGTACCCTGTTAATTAATCTGAAACACTCATTGGTAATTATAACCTCTAATAATCCACAAAATATTTCGTTTATAGCATTGCTATTGAAAAGTCGATAACATCGGACTGCTGTTTCGTCTTAGTATGAAAATTCCTTTTTTCTTTCCGAAAATTCGCTTTTGTATAATTATCAATAATATTTATTAAAAAATGTTTCAACTGTTCTCCAAAAATCACCATGTACTGAAAGTTAAATTGAGTATCTGAATGATATGCAATTCGATTTTTTCGGTTAAATTCTGTCCAGACTTTCCATGGTGGTCAAACATTGGTTAGTTCACAATAATTATCATGTGCTGACTAGTGACTGACTTCAAGAGGGAATTCTTTGGATTCTAGTGAGAAACCGTAACCAGTGAAGTCCAACGGTCTCGGATATGAGGCAGTCGCCCACCGAAAACAATGAATGATTGTTTTGCAGTAACGTGGATTGATCTAAGTTAGACATTAATACAGTTAAAAACCGGCTCAGTGATCTAGAGGTTAGGCGTTGCGCGCGAGACCGAAGGTCCTAGGTTTGATTTTCACTTGTGAAGTTGTGAATGGGCACTACTGATGAGTCCCATACTAGGATGGAAAGATCATCCAAGGATTCCAGGTTTTCTGTTGTGACCTAACACTGATCGATTCTTGATTTAAATGAAAGTCATCAGTCTCCACAACCCTAAATTGAAAAAGACAATTCTTTTATATCATTAATTATAAATGGATATAGTCACTGGGGTACACAATGAATGTATATATTTTGTAACCTTTAGTTTATGGTTTCAGAAGGTCGAAGAAATAGTTGTGAAGTAACATTTACCATTGTAATTGATTACTTACACAATACAACTAAAACACTGAACTGGATACAATGTTAACTACAACAGTGTATAAATATCAGAAAAACCTTGCTTTTTTCCCTCTGATCATGACAGGGTCCAGGAAGAACACTGCTGAAAAGTCTCTCTCTAGAATGAAACAACTGTTCAGTGCTTCTCCAAGGTTAATCTGTAGTGAATGCAATTTCAAAATAAAACCAGTTTCTGTTAAGCATACTAAACTAAAATATATCTGTCAGTACATCGTCCTTTTATTAAGCACCGATTTTTCTGATAAATAAAAAAGTAATTTATGGAAAAATACATTCAATTCCAATTAATCATTGGAAAAGAAACTAATAGAATGTATATGTATTCTAATGGGATATTCTAACTTTTGCTTTGTTTCCTTTTTCTTTATCCAACCAACATTATCATTATTATTACTTAGTGCGTGAACGACGTCAGCGACGTAGAGAGCAAGCACATTTAAATGTCACACAACTTTCCGGTGATATTGATGATGTAGAAAGTCAAGAAGCATTAAGTATTGATTATTCCTTCGATGGTATTCCTGATACAACTGATCATTCTGTTGAGCATACAGGAATTGGACAAGTGAGTGTTTGTTTTCCTTTTGAAAATCAGTTTTCTTATTTTTTTTGCCGTAGATCATTCACCAACTTTTAATTGTTTTTTTTTCTTTTCTACAAACCCCGTCGTATCTCTGATGGTAACATTTAGCAATGTGTTTTTGTCTGATGACGATGATTCAAAAACTTTATTAGAACTAGTCGGAAAAACTGAAGAGTTAGGCAGTGCAGTATAAGCGAAAGATATACTGGATGAAACTGCGGTTTAGATTGTAGAGTGCATGAAACGATTTCGATCATGGCTCATTATGGAGACTAGTGTTGATCCTCGTATCCTAGTGTCTTCCAAGCGTTACTTGTACATCCTGGCACCACCGAGTAAGCAATGCTGCCATTGGGTAACGAGTACTAGGTAAGGACGGAAGACCAATTGACAAAGTAGTGAAATTTCATCGATTGAAGTGGTTGGGAAACGTGTTGCGTTTGCCTAACCACCGACTGCCTCGATGAGCAATGTTTTCCGAGGTAGTGGTCGGCTAGAAGAAAGCTAGGTGCGACCAGACCAAAACATTGCACAAATCCATGAAGTCATTGACAAGTAGATTGAGTCATGTTGTTGGATGTAAACTAGCTGGTTGGGGTCCGCGAGACAATACTAACCAATGGTTACGGACCTTGAACGATATGGCTCGGAATCGTTTGCAATGTCACCGATGCATCCATTCTTTGTGTTCTCTCAAATTGTAATCTTCTGAATTCCTCATGACCTGTTTCCTCCCTTTAAATTTACCTAACTGGACTAAACTTCTCACATCATATGCTCGATCTCTAGTGTTCTCTATTACATTGAATTCCTCTATTTCTACTACCTCTACTACTATGGGATTTGAATTGACAATTGCATCTCTGTGTTAATGTGGTATGGCAACTTGAATTGATATGCGTATGTATGAAGTTCTATGTTGTAACTGACTGATTGTTATGAAACAGATATTGGCTATTGAGCTTTTTAATGAAAAAATTAATTATCAAATTGATTATTCAAAGAGAAAACTTAGTTGGATCTAATGAGGATTGTATAGCTGTTTCGTTCTAGTATTAGATAATCCATTGCCTGAATATTTGATTCGTACATTTTTAGGTAAAATGCTAGTATCATATAGTAGTTTTTGTGAATAATTTTAAATTGCGTGAAGTCTGAACTAACAATTGACTCATTAATTGTTGTGTAATAGTTAGCCTAAGATGAATCGAATAGCCCTAAAAATATTATTCAGCGTCTTTTAAGTTAAGCACTTGCTACAAAACTTGCAGGTTTAAAGCTTAACCGACAGTGTGGTCGCGTTTGATCAGATTTCAGTAGGGTTTTGTACTAGGACGAAACAGCTATCCAGAGTTTACTAATTTTTAGTGGTAACATAGTTAAGGCCAGCTCGTGATAAAAATCAAAAGCCTTCACGAACCCGTTGTGTCAGAAATATATGTTGCTTAGCTTTAAAAAATGGTATCTTTCATACAACGAATTTGTTAAATCTTTTCATTTACGATGCGGTGTGATCGATACGCTTTACTTAGATATAATCACATGAGAGAAAACAATAAAGGGTATAAGTGACCTACTAATATCTCAGTGTTCGATAACTTCAGGTTTGTGAATACGTGAGCATTCAAATAGTATTCATATACAGTAATGAAGTTAATAGATTGACGTGTAATGACATACAGACAGAAGCAAAACAGATAGCATTGGTAACAATATTATAGAATAGTAGTCTAAATTGATCATATGAATATGTGTGAAAATATCTTTCAATTCATTTGTAAACAGAACAGACCTATTTATGTACATTGATTGATCAATGAGTAGTCGTCAATAATGTTCGTATAGTTTATGCTACAAATCGAATTCTGTCTATCAAAATATAGTCAATTCAGTAATGAGTCATTTAGACTACAGATCATATTGCTGCCATGTCGTTAGGGACATCTGATGACTACCATCCAATATCTAACACATTTATATGTTTTTGTAGACAGTATTTTAACATGATCGAGTTCGTTTCGGACTGAAGTCAAAATTACTTCTCAACTATTCGTTAGTAAGTACACGCTACACATTTTCGTCTATTTCAGTCAAATCGGCACAACTATAGTAGTGTCAAAAACAACTAGACAATAAGTTCATTATGAATGACAGAGAAAAGACAATATGATTGCTAGGTTTACGTTTTGTATAAAATCATTAGCAGATATAGATGTGAAATAGTTAGAAAAAACTACAATTATACAACTGGTTAGGGCTGAAATTTTTCTCAACATTTTCAATGTTCAGTAAATATACTAGAACTATTGCATTCAGGAATTATTCAACTTGTTTAGTGAGAAATCAGTGTAGTTTTTATTAAATTTTATGTTAAGTCATAACTTTCCCTACATTCTGTTTTACATCATAGTAGTTAGGATGCAACCCTAGAAAGATGCTAATTAAAAAACAGCTATTGGTAACTTCTGATACTTGAAATAAAATCTGTTGATGTCAATAACTGTTTATAATGTGAAGCACACGTTCAGTAACTCAACACGAAAAATACGTAAAAATGCTTCAAAGTACAACATATTCGTTAAATCATCGAGATAATTAAGGATAAACTTTGCTCTGTTGGTGTTTAGCTTTTAGTTTACTGATTGAATCGGCGTCAGCTAGTAACATACTGATTTGTTCATTTATTGAACATAAATTCTATTCAAAAATGTCACTAAAACTAAAATGTATCATATAAATAAAATGATAAAATTTTGAAAAAATGAAGTAGTAAAAGAAGTGGAATCGACAAACAAATGAACAATAACAGTATATGGTGAGTGTTCATCTAACGGTTATGAAGACTTTATAGAAAACTACAGTAGCATCAATACTCAGTCAGCCAGCTACAACATACAACTTCGTACGTACGCATTTCAATTCAAGTTGCCATACCACATTAACACAAAGATGCAATTGTCAATTCAAATCCCATAGTAGTAGAGGTAGTAGAAATAGAGGAATTCAATGTAATAGAGAACACTAGAGATCGAGCATATGATGTGAGAAGTTTAGTCCAGTTAGGTAAATTTAAAGGGAGGAAACAGGTCATGAGGAATTCAGAAGATTACAATTTGAGAGAACACAAAGAATGGATGCATCGGTGACATTGCAAACGATTCCGAGCCATATCATTCAAGGTCTCTAACCAACGATTACTAATATCTTGCGGACTCAAACCAGGTAATCTACACTTACCAGCATGACTCAGTTCACTTGTCAATGACTTCATAGATTTGTGCGATGTTTTGGTTTGGCAGCCCTTAGCTTTCTCCCAACCTCTCCCTACACCACAAAACATCGTTCGATGAGTCAGTCGGTGGTTGGACATTCGTAACACATGTCACAACTAATTCAGTTCAAGTAAAGCATTGAGTTCATACCAATTCTTTAATTGAACTGATAATCAATATTGTTTGCATTTTTTCCGAATTTCATTTGGAATTTCCAGTTGTTTGGTTTCTTCACTTATGAACTAGAAAAAAACGGCTTAGGCAATGAAAAATAAATCAATCTTGTTTTCGTAATATAATGAAAAATAAACTTTTTCTCCTTTCACCGTGTTGGTTGTTATGTTTTGGTTTCTTTCGATTTATTTTTCAAACATATATACAGGCAGACGATAAACACTAGTGTAAATGTTGATGACAAACTTATTTGGATGTAAATATACGTGTTTTTTTCATGCACGTATGCGAGTACGTCTCATTTTCATTTCCTGTGAATTAGTTATACTTTTTCACAGTTTAAATCAGGAACTGAACTTAGTTATTGCACCACCAAAAACTTGGATGCTTCATGATTCTCTCCTGGATTTGTATTGAAAATCCTTGACCAGTAGGTATGAGACAGTTATCTGCTGCAGAAAATGGATGAAGAGTTGCGCAAGATTGTTGGTTATTTGAAATTCAACCTTAAGACTGTTGAATACGGGATCAGTGATCTTCAGTTAAGCGTCTGTGTGTATGACCTTAAGTTCTGGTTTCGAATCCACCCTGTGAGGTCGTGCATGAGCACTAGTGATGAGTCCCATTCTAGGATGAATCAGCCGTTCAGTGCTTCTAAGTTCTCATTGGTAGTCTGGTTAAGATCACTTAGTGATTTTAATGGTAATATCAATCTCTACAAACCCCCCATACTGGTTAGTTATGTGCTACTTTTTTCTTGGCAAACTAGTTGACATCATGCCAAACAGCTTATACTTACTTATGCCTCTTACCCCTCATGGAGCATTAGCAGGCTTGTGATTTCTGCAATATATGTCCTGTCCAGCTCTTGCGTTTTTTTCATAATTTCTTTATCTGAGAATTCGTTTGTTCTCAGTCATAATAAAACTTGGTGATCGCATCACATTATACACTTTTTATCGTTTAATAATTATGACTAGCTGTGATATTTGGTACACACACTTCGCCCTATTTGTCAGTAGTATGTACATGAATCTCAAATTTCATATTCATTCATAGATTCGAACCCAATATTTGGAAACAAAAATTTAGCTAAAAAATGGCGTTATCTGGAGCATTAAGAAATAAATTAAAATTCATACCCGCTGCAAAAATCAGAGGCTATTTGAACTCAATAGCTAAATGGATAATGTATTGTTTTTCAAAGTGTAAAATACTGTGTTTGAGTCTCGTCGTTAACATTATTTTATTAAAACTTGTGACAAAATAACTATTTCAAGGCAATCAACATGGAATGAACATATGTCAAATCTGACTGATCAAACTTCAGTCAAAATATCAACAATGAGATACTGAAAATTAAATTAATTTTGACACAGCTAAACATTTCTGCCTCAAATTCCTATTCGTTAAAACAATAAACTATAGTTTAGTATCAACAAAATCTCAGATCAATTGCGTCTTCTCACTGTTCTACCAAAATCTCAGCCATCTGAAATGGAAATAGTTTCAGTTTTTTTAGGAATATTGAGAATTGGTATCTCATATTAATGGTTTGAAAACTTTTATTATTGTTATCAACAAAATGATCAGCACATCATTTCTACACAAAAAATCAACGATGATTTGGCTAAGCATAACCAACAACAGTAATACAAAGAAAAAAGAATACTAATAAACTTCCAGCAGTCACTTGACCATTTACGAACATATCACCTTACTTATACGTGAAATAAGCGTCGAGGAATTCGTCTATAACAAGTAGTACTTCTGTATACTTGAAATAGAAAAAAAACCCTTATAATCAACAATTTTATTAGGTTGTCTAATTTGAACCTTTTCCTAATTAGTGTAGAATTAACTTGAAATCACTAAAGATTAAGAATTAAAAATTAAACATTGAATTTCTCAACGGATATTTTCTTCAGTTATCTCTGATAATTTTTAAAATAATCTTTCTATTTTAAGAAAAATTGCGTGAAACATCGAATGTTTAAGATGCGGATAATAAGGCAGGTCACGTATGCTTCGAATAAATAATAAAACACATTGCTTTATCGATTTATGGTATGATTGACGCATAAATTATAGACAGACTATAATTCTCGGTCAAACCAAGGTCAAGTCAGTTTGAAGGCAATTGGTTTAAGTGTTTTATGATTGGTCAAATTATTTAGTCAGCTTAAACGAATGATGATTAATTGATATTGAACCGACTGCTTTTTATTTTGCTATAGCCATAAGCATAAATTTTGTGCATGTGACCATAAACTTTAGTGAATTAATGATTGGTTTAAAATGTTAAATGAAATGTATGCTCAGTTTCACCATGGCTACACTTTTCGACGAAACAAATTATTAAATAGATTGCAATGTAAGATATGGTTAGTTGAATTTCATAGCAAATCATTTAGTTTTGATTGAATATGGAATTTTTATCATTCGAAAATCACTTGTTTTAAAATGTCCTGAAAATTGTTTCACTGATGTTGAGTAGTCTGTTTTTTTAGCTATATCTCTGTACTAATCAAGTCATACAAAAAAAAAAATTAGATATCCGTCAATATTTTTATTATATAGGAGTAGAAAGTAATGGAGAGTATAAAATACGAAATGATTTAAATGAGCAGGTTTAAAAAAGCTATTGTAATTAGCCCATAACTGAGTTTTGACACGATGATTGAACCAGGACATTTTCGAATTGTATTTATCAGGCCTCAAAGTTTACTGAACTGTATATCGACAATTCATAAAGCAGACTAGATTATGCAGAGAAGTACGACTATTTCATTTATGGAATAATGTCAGTTTGTCATTATACTGTAATATATGGATGTGTATTATTGTGATAGTCGATCGAACATCGTACAAATAAATATCCCCTTAATATTAGGAGCCATTTGAAGTGCATTGAAATCTAGTTAATTGTAAAATGCGATTAGGATAATGTACAACTGAAAAATGTACAGTAATCCTGTAGTCTGAAACTATTTTTTATTCTTTGTTGAGGAATAATTTGTTATTTCAGTATATTTAATGGTATCAATTTTAAAATACATAATAAATAGTAATAATAAAAACAAAATAATGTGTAATTCAGTAAATCATGTGATGTGAAAAACATTCACCAATAAATGTCAAATGAATTATACTCATCATTTATAATCTAAGATTAATGAATAGAATTCTTGGTCACCTAAATAGGTAGGTATGTAGCACACAAATTATTGAATTTATGAATGGACTAGGATATTGCGTAGTTGACCAAACCGAAACACAGATAAGTTTGTTTCATATTCGAATAGAATAGTGTATCTGTTATAGCAAGGAGAAATATTATTTTTATTTGCAAGAATAAGTCTAATCATTATTGAAATAGTAAGTAAACATGATTTCTTGTAGAATTTTTATCGAATAACTACTACAGAGCAAAATCAAATAAATTCAATTCTCTCCTGTATGTCGATTATAAATTAGCAGCAAACATTTAATTATTAGCTAATAAACAGAAATATTCAAAACTTGAATAATTCACTTACAATGTAAATATTTTTCATGTACTACTAATTGTACATAAACTTCACTGTCTGGTAACAGAACACACTAAATTGATAATGAAATGTGAAAAATATATTTATGCAGTTACAGATATTACAATGAAAAATATGTATTCTGATGTGATGAAAAATGAAGTTTGAAAATTATATTTCTAACGGCCCGCGGACATTTATTGGAAATATACATGATATTGACCTAAAAATGTTTTAGTTATTTAGCAGTGATATAAAAAAGCTACCATACTGGATGCATAGCATGTCGATCATATTGAAATATGGTCACTACTGAATTCTCAAACTATAAGACTAAATCACACGGAGTTGAATACTTGGAAGATTATCAATCCTCTGAAGATTTCAGGTACACCTTATTGATGAGTGCCTATTGAACTAAAATCTCAATTCAGGGTTTCTCGCCAACCCTCTAAACCTACCTTACACACTCATCTACATGATATTCTCATTAATTTTTGGAAATGTATTTTTTTTTTAAAAAAACAAAATTTTACAGGCAATTCTTCGTGAAGAAGCTGAAAGTAAACGCCGATCACGTTCACAAACTTATTTAGATCCAGTGTCAGCGTCAAGAACACCAAGTGCATCAGTTGAACCGTCATTTAAACCACGTTATGCAACTCATCAATTTGCATGTAAGTAATTTTGGTTAAGTTGTACTTTTCAGTGTGATAGTTTGATCGTGAAGTTTGCATTATTTTTTACTGAAAGCATCATCATCCTATTAAAATCCGGATAGAATTAATCTATGAGACTATCTTTAAAAGTAACTGTCAGATTATTATTCACTTAACCTAGAAATTTTCTTCATATTTATTTCTATCTCTTTTGTCTTTCGCTTTACTTCTAAATTTATAACTGATTACTAAACTTAATTAATTCCGATCTAGTTATTGATTAATAATTTAACTTGTCTATTTCGTATTCCAAGTGGAGATACGTTCTGCGAATCGACATTACTACTGATAGAACAAGTTGTCAGTTGTATAAAAACAAATGCTTATAACTCACTTCTGTTCGCAGTGCTTATTGATGAATGACATTTGTTTAGAAATCTTCACAATTAAACCGTTCATTTCTCAAAACACTATTCCATTAAAACGTCATTCTCTATTATTCATCATCTTAAAATCATATGAACAGTTTTTTTGTTATTATTTATTGCTTTGTTAATATTATGATTGTTAGTTTCAAAAAAGTTTGCCATGATTATGGACTATGTAGACTTAAGAGTTCCATTCTTGAATCAAATAACTGTTTATCAACTGACTCCTATTGCCCTTAGGTGAATAATTATGTTACGGTGTGACATAGTTTAACTCCTTCACTCATGGCTTCACATTAGTACTCTAGGAATAATGTTTTGAACTGTACAACTCATCATATCGCATACTTAACAGATCAATTAACACAAAATGTACAATGAAAAAAAAATCACAAATTATTCGTGTGGGAAAGAAAAAATTAGAACTCAGTCGACAATATCATGGATATGAATAATTTTGTTGATTTATTCTTTAAAGACTTGAAAAACGCATTGGATTTTGTGAATTGGTATTTCAGTGATTATATAATAAATAATGCTAGTGAAATATAATAAATTGCAAGGTTATATTGTTTGTGTTAACAGTCTACTTCCTTGTTTCACCTCATCTGCCTTCTTATTCTTTAGGCATACATTTCTTAATTAATAACTATAAACATATTTAAAGATTAATTTAACTACTATCATTATTCATCAGTTGTTCTTCTAAGCTTTTTTTTATTATTATTCAATTATTTCTCACGATTCATATTTGTCCTCTTAGAAGATAATTGAATTTTCAATGCAAAGAGGGAAATGAATAAATAATCATATAATTTATTCAAGTAGTTTATTTTTTCTTCTACCTTTTTTAGCATTTGATTATTTTTAGACTCGTAGAGTAAAAAAACATTTTCTGTTGAAAAAAATGTTTTTGTTTGTATTGATTTTATTTCGTTTTTTTTTCAGTCTTTTAGGTCAGTAGAATTACTTGCTGGCTATTCTTGCTTTGGTTTACATCATAAATGACTAATCGAAGCCTAGAAATTGATTGAAAACTACAAAATACTGGACTATTATTTCGTTGTAGTATGTAACTTAGGACTTAGTGGTAATGCTCATTTCATGATCCTATTGAGTATTATAGAGATTTTGCTGATTCTGAATTCTCGGATTAGAGTAGCCTATCGTGTCGTTTACTGACTAAGATGAACTCGTAATAGTTTCAAGCATATCAACTGGTGGCAACCATAATAGTTAATCTCCAATAATATACATAGTTCAGAGTAGTAGTAGATCAGTAATGTTTAATAATATTCTGAGCTCTTGTTGGGGTTGTCATAATATTAACCTAACTGCTAATGTATTAATGAAAGTAATCGTAGCTTTTTGTTTTTGACGACTCTATTTCACCATAATTTGTGTGAACCGGGTTAGTGGGTACATAGCATCCACATTGGGGATTCAGAAAGCTCTCACTGCAAACCAATTGGACACTTCGGTTCCCGAATTTCAATAGAACAAATATCGTGTGAACCGATTGTTGACCACTGGCTACCAATGTGATTGGGTCTCCTAACATTGTTCCACTGACTTATGGATTAGATTTCTGCGTCGAATGCTCGAATAGTAGCTCTCTAAGCAAACTCTCTACTTTGGTTTGGGCACCCGAACGGTAAACCAGCCCACATACAGATTTAACGATTCATGTCGCGCGTTTATACTTTGGTCCCTCTTTGTACCAATAATTTTTTGTTTAAATAAAAAGAAATAGTTTTAAAACAGCTGTTTAATTGAAACCAAGTCAAACTTATTTCTAGAAATTGTTCGTAAGTCTATAATCAATATTATCAAATCCGTATTATGCAACTCCTTCGATTTGCCACTTTAACGTATTTACCTTTCATTGACTTTGTATAGGATCTAGCTACTACTATTTGTGTTTTTCATTGAAATCATGCATCGATCAATGTTAGACCACCATTAGCAACCTGGAAGCACTGGACGGCCGTTTCGTCCTGATATGGGATTCAGGAGTTGTGGATGCGCACTGCTGATGAGTCCCATACCAGAACGAAACGGCCATCCAGTGCTTCCAGGTTGCTAATGGTGGTCTAACATTGATCGATGCATGATTTCGATGAGTAACTGAATGATCTTCACAACCCCGTAATATATTTGTGTTTATATTAAGTAATTAATATAAGTTGCATAATTCAACTTAATTTGTATCATATCATCTTAGTGTATTGAATGTTATCATTATGCGTGCATAATAATCTCTTACAAATCAATTCTGTCTAGATTGATTTGAATGTTATTTTCTTGTTTTCTATTGTTATCTTTTGTTCTGACTGCTTACTTTCTTTGCTATATCATCCATTTCTCAAAATATTTATCATTAATTACTAAAAAAGTGAACATTTTTGTTGGTAGTTAAATTATTTATCCGTTCTAGTTAAGAAAAAAAACCTCTAATAAAATATCGATATCATTCTATGAAGTTAACTGGTTAAAATTTATTCAACAATAATGAAAATATTATATTCTATTAAAAATTTGTAAACAAAGATTGATGCATATATACCTATGGTGAGTAAAACTGATCATAATTTAATTAAAATTTAAAATATCACCATTTAAATTTATCCTACTAGTTTCAGTAAAACAACATAGAATCCGAGTGGAAAAAAAATTTTAATCGATCATAGTTGACATATATACAGTAATGGAACTAGTATCAAGTGTAATAGTAAACGAAAAAAAAAAATAAAACAAGTAATACACAAAGAATATAATGACAGCAAAAAAAAGGCATAAATTTGTAAAACAAAGTGTGTTAGTTTATTTTCAAAATCAAAATCCGGTTCAGTGACATAAAGTATGTACAGTATTCGCTCCTGTTACAATAGCTTTCAAGTCATTTCATGTCAACTACTCTAACTAGTGTTTACGATAATCGTATAGGTATATATGTTTCTCTACTGACAGCACTCAGTTAATGAATTGATGCTATAACTTGACTTTCTCTATGCCTAATTTT
>OX103973.1:3915875-3940402 GCA_944470395.2 Schistosoma turkestanicum | reverse complement strand
CTCTATGGGGTCAGCCAGCAGATAATTGTCGTGAGTTGTGATTGTTAAGTGATGCGTTGTTGAATGGAGCTGTGTGTGATTTGATTCGGTGTGATGTGATGTGATGTGACGTTTTGTATTTTGCTGTTGTGTTTTTTGAGAAGGGTGTTTGCGAGTTGTTGATTGTAATGTGTGTGTGTGTGTGATTGGTGTGATTGTTGATGGTTGGTGGAGAGTGTTTCTGTGACGGCGATGATGATTATTTGTGTAAGTAGTTGTGGTGATGAGTTTCCCTTGGCTGTCAGAATGAGTTCTGTTGAAACATTCGACATATGTGACTGAGATGGTGTTAATTTACTGTGTAATAGTAGTGACTAGCGGTGATTTTGTGATCTTGTGGTACAATGTGAAATCAGTTTAGTTTTGTATTTGTGTTTTAGGTGTTGAGGTTATCTTTGTTTTTGTTCGGCTGTTTTACTGGAAGTTCGATATTAGCTGTTATCTTGATGTGTTCGTTTCCTGTGGCTGTTGTGTTCGCGGACGCTGTATATATTCTCTGGAGTATATGTTACCGTTTGTTGTACGTCGTCATGTTAATGTGAATGATTTGAATTCACGAAATGTTATTCTTTGTATGTCGGAACCTGGTTGTCGTCCAAATTTTGGAGCTGTTGTGGTATGGAGATTCTATCCGATGGGCATAGGTCTTCCATGGTTAGGACTTTTTAATCTTGCGTGATTGTATTATGCATCGTCTCTTGTATGAGCATACGAGATTCTATTAAAATCAATAATTTGATTTCACCTCGTCAAGATAAAGAAGTAGTTCGACTTTCCGTGTCGCAGGTAACGGAGACGCTGCTCTCCGGGGTCAAATAATATTTTTATATCTCATTCCAATTCGATACTACCTGATAGTAAATATGGTTTAGGCCAGTGAGGTAATGATTTTGCGCTACAGTCTGAGGATTGATATTTTTGGATTCAGAGTACAATCAAATGTTCTTAACTTTGAGAAAGCATACAATGGGATTTTCGAAGGGTGGTTAGGAAACCTGAGAACACTTAGTTGTTTCATCTTTCCAAACGTTGCCTTTTGTGTCCTCATTATTGGTCAATGAACTTATAGGAAACCCACATGAAGTGATAAGTACCCCATGTTATATATGGACCGATCAGACAGTATTTCTTATATTTTCGCGAGAAAAATTCATCATTTCATATAGCTACAAAGGATATTTGAAATAAAACTAATGTCAGTTTGTGATGAAAACCATAATCTTAACCTTAACTGAGAATAATTTAGGGACCTTGTTAGAGTTACAAGCTGGGTAATCTGTGGAAGATTATAGTGAATTCATAAGATATATAAAGTCAGTTTCCACTTTGTAACATTTCGCCACTGACTACTCGTTGGTGGAAGCTGTTTAATGATTGATGGAGACCCAGAAAAAAATTATTCATGATTGTTTAGAACCTTATCTACTCTTAAACAATCTTTTTTACGAAGAATTATTATTTCAAACAAACAAAAAACAGAACAATCATCGAAAAGATACGACATGAAAATTGAACTGGAGGGAGGCAGGTTTAGCGTAAATTTCACTACAACAGCATGAAATAAAACAGAATGCATTCTTTTCTATATTTTTTAATGATGTTATGATTTTTAGGTGAAATTGATAAGTGTCAAACTTCCATACTTTGTGTGTTTGAAATACTTAATGTAATTTTGTATGGATAAAGAAAAACAAACACCAATTAATTGAGTTGACAAATGCAAATGCACTCGTGTAGTCGTTTTCAAGTGAACTAATGAGAGAATAATTTATTTTTAAAAAAAAGAAGACAGACTTGATGCCAAACGTTAAGTGATAATGAATTGTAGTAGAATAGTTTACCAATATAATGAACAATAATTGTTGTTGCAATGATCAATATTTTTTATGATTATTGTAAGTGTTATGAATAGATTATACTCTAATTTACAAGATACATCGATCAGGCAACACTGATAACTTCAAAATTATCTAACTACTTTAAACAATAAATAAAACAAATAATCCATTGAAACAGTCGGAAAGATTTTTCTAGTTTTGAAATATTCTACTCATTGTTCATGAAGAATCATACAGTTTGATAGTGATGCGGAGGAATTCACATACAACAATCATATGTATGTATATATGAGAGATATATTATATAAATATAATATATATATATAAGTTTATCAGAAAATATATTGTACTCCCTGATATTCTATGTGTGTTTTAAACAATTGTTTTGATAATGATCAATCGAAATTGAACAAGCATGCACATTGTGTATTAATATAGTGTAGAAAAACAAATGAAAGACTCAGAAGTAAAAACACACATGTTTTCAACAAAAATATCGCTGATGTATAATGAATGACACTTAAGTTGAACATTGATATAATCTTTTTTATTTAATAGAAATGATATTTGCGAAACAAACAATGAGTTGAATGGAATAAATGAAGAAAATAATTTAGAATTAACTGACAACGAAACATTTGAATGAAATGTAAACATTGCACACAAATAATGAGAAATATTTCATTGATCAACAAGTGAATAAGGAATAAAAACGAAAATATTCCGAGGTATTTACACACATACACCTAAACACAACAAAATGAGAGTAAAACAAACCAAACGAAATAAACACACAAGTAAAAAGTAACTGGTGTCATGAATTTAAGTTGAAATTCTTTTCGAAATAGGTGATCAATGTTCAACAAATTGCTCTGTTTATTTGTTTTAACGAAATTCAGTATTTTCGTTTTTTTTCCAATTCATAAATAATGAAATGTTGAAGACAAATACATATAAAATAGGTGAGAAAGATGAAGAAATTGAGAAAAACCGGGATAATCATAAAATGTATAACTATTTGGGAAAAAATTGCTATTTTTTTAATAGTTTACTTTTTTGAGTCGAATGAAATTGAATGATGATCGAACGTGTTAACAAGCAAATTTCTGTATGGATTTTATTGAAAAGTAAGAGTAATTTCAAGGGAGAAACATTTTTCCAAAATGCTTTGTTGTTTTAATGTATTTACTTGGTGATTTCACTTTTTTTTTTCTTAATCCGATGAATGAATTAGCCGATTATTGAATAAATTCATCTGGTAATTGATTGACTAGTTAGTAGTAGAATTAGAAAAGTTGAACTCTACGTTTTAAATCATTACGTTTCCATTCAGGAAGGCGATAAAATGCTGTTCGAGATAAAGCAAATACTTGTTGAAATTCTTCATCGGACAAATGTGTCTACAAAGCAAAAACAATAATGATAATAATAACAGAAACTGATCAAAGTGCAGTGTGACGGTGGACTAACAGACACTCAACTCTGACTATTTATTTAAGCGGTCTCTTTTCTTGTAGTCTTGATTTATATATTCTAAACTCACTGAGTGTTTGAAGTTGATTCTGAATTTGTTTTTAATTCTCGGTCATGATTCGTGTATTCGATATGACATGATCTTGTCAATTGTCTGAGTATTCATCAGTTTTCTAATCGGATTAGTATAGTTAACCATAGATAGAAAGTTATTTTAAACTTTTTTAAACATTATATCAAAAACACAAATTAGATCATTTCAGTGTGTTATAATCACAATTATTGATGCTGGTAATAATGAAATATACAGTCGATGAAGTACAGATAAAACATTAGTTAAATATCTGGTATTGAATTAGATTGAACATACAAACCATTGGATACCTAAAAGTTTTAGAACACTTATTGAGAGGCCAGAAAGTCATGGGGTTTGACCCTACTTAATATTACTTCAAATTTTAACATTGATAAATGGATCATTCATAATGTTTCATTTCTAATCATTAACCAAATAAATTATTTATTTCATTGTTCTTACTTTGATTGGTAGACAACATTTATTGCACGGAAATAATAATCAGTCGAATTAGCACGAGCTTAATCATTATCACAGAAAAAGATTATATATATACATATATGTCTGGCGTATATATGTATCAGGTCAATTATCTGAAACTTCATATCGCTTTTTCTCTCTCTCTCTCATTCTATGTTTTCCTTTCTCCACTTTGCCATTTACTTTGATTTGTATTTTGTTGTTGTGATTCTCACGTCTACTTTATTTTCTCGTTTCATTTATTCGAATCTTTTTTTGAAATTCGCTTTTAACATTCAATGGTGAGTCATTTCGAATAATCATGATAATGAGTAAAATGCGACGTTTCAGTGTATGTCGATGCATAATTCATTTGATGACCAATTGTAATCATAATTTTTAGCATTTAATAAAAATTCTCTCACTATGAAAAGTTTATTTATTTCCTAACTGTGGGGAGAAGAATAAATTTTCACGTATAATGAATTCAACTACTGGAAACCAAGATTTACTGATACATGTATTTCGTTCTAATTTTAAACTTGTCAACTGTATCCACTGATTACTCCGACTACAAGAATCAAGCATAACACTTTTAGATATTGTAGGATAAATACACCTAAATAATTTATATGTATGTTGTTTACTAATTATAAGTTACATATCATACTACTACAACTACTAATAATAGTAGTAGGCAAATTTATCTCAAACTTTATCTTATCTAATTTAAAATAACGATAAAAAGTAAAATTAAAAACAACTATGAATGCTAAAGATTCTTACAGATGTTGGACCATGTGTCACTGCTTCATTTCTTAATTGTGATTCTGTTTTCTGTATTTTGTAACTTAAGTCATTTTGCTATCATCATGCAACGTAAATCAAATAAACAATGTTAACGTTACATTATTAAGAGCATGTCAACGTTTATACACTGTTTATGTCTATTTAGATTTAAAGTAATGTGTTTGTTAGTGGATGAAAATCAATTTTGAAATCATTGTATTACGTTACAGGCTCTACTCATTACTGATGCTACTGAAATATCTAGTGATAAGTTATGACGACTGATGGAGTTCCAAAATACTAGGTAGAAAAAAACTGTTTACTAATTCCTATTTTGAAGCTAAGATCTATTCGTGATTTAATCTATGACAATTCTACACTTTACTCAAATACTTCTCAATTAAATATTAGAGAAAAAGTCAAACAATTTACCTCTACAGCGTTACGATCAATTCCTTTGGGATAAATCCCTTTATATTCTTTGAGTTTTTCATATGATATCAGCTAAAAAGAAGAAATTTATAGATGTATTCCAGTGGAGAATTTTTTAAATTAAATAACGAAACAAGCAAACTAAAATATATTCGAATGTGAAAGTCAGCGGCCATCTGGACTTAGTTGCTGAGATCACTCGACTGTAGCAGCTACCTTGAAGTGGTGGGCGAGCTTGATTATCCTGATGACATAACCGAGCCGTATCGGCTAGAACATATGTTCCTTTAGGTTCTGTCATGCCCGGAAGGTCGATTGGAGAATTTTAAGATTAAAAGCAGCAACTTAACGTCTGAGGGCGAATTCGTACTGCTGACTGTAAAGCGTTGTGACAGCAGTAATGTCTTTCTCTCATAAAACCAGCATCTGCGGCGATACTGCCTTCTCACTTGCATCACTTATAGGGTAATCGAGATATCCATCTATCGACCGAAGGACCTGTATAATGCACATCAGTTCGTTCCATCCTACTCCATGGCTGTGAAACATGGCTAGTAAGAGTATAGGATATTGGTAGGTTACTAGTACTCGATCATAGGTGTGTCTTCGAAGCATTGCTCGTGTATCGTGGGACAACCGAGTAAGCAATGCTGCCATTTGGTAACGAGTACTAGGTAAGGATGGAAGATCAATTGACAAAGTAGTGAAATTTCATCGATTGAAGTGGTTGGGAAACGTGTTGCGTTTGCCTAACCACCGACTGCCTCGATGAGCAATGTTATCCGAGGTAGTGTGATCGGCTAGAAGAAAGCTAGGTGCGACCAGACCAAAACATTGCACAAATCCATGAAGTCATTGACAAGTGGATTGAGTCATGTTGTTGGATGTAAACTAGCTGGTTGGGGTCCGCGAGACGATACTAACCAATGGTTACGGACCTTGAACGATATGGGTCGGAATCGTTTGCAATGGCACCGATGCATCCATTGTTTGTGTTCTCTCAAATTCTAATCTTCTGAATTCCTCATGACCTGTTTTCTCCCTTTAAATTTACCTAACTGGACTATATTTCTCACATCATATGCTCGATCTCTAGTGTTCTCTATTACATTGAATTCCTCTATTTCTACTACCTCTACTACTATGGGATTTGAATTGACAATTGCTTCTTTGTGGTAATGTGGTATGGCGAGTTAAAATGATGTATGTACGTACGAAGCTTTAGGTTGTTGATGACTGACCGAAATAAGACCAAACGTGTTTCCTGGATTCCACTGCTAGCTACCATTCAAGTATACTTAAAATGATTGTGACTTAATAGCCAGATGCACATATTATAAAAGAGATCGATAAATTTTGGTTAATTCGACTGGAAGATTTAAGCAGCCAAAAAACTATGTATTTCATAAACAGTAGGATTATTGAACCATACAAACTTATCATAGGTGAAAGATAGCTCACTTATTGTTTGTCTTGTGTGTAGACAGTTAGTTATACAATGACTCAATAACGGCTTCCTTAATTTTTAAAAATTTTCTATTTCTGAACTCTGGATAGAAAACAGAAGGCAGGAAGTACATAGAGTTTTATTTCGAAGTTTAGATTTTGTACAGAAAACAAAAATACATATATGACTTAAGTTGTTTGTGTCTGAATACAAGTGTTAACAACTATAGTAAAGCTTTGAGTAAAAAGAAACTCATGTCTTAGATTGTAAGTTGGATTGGTGAAATAGTGATTAAGGTATTTAACTTTGAAACATTAAGTTGCATGTTCGTACACCGTGACAACTACTTTTGTTTAGAACTCTGGATAATACCACTTACCCTCACAATTAGAGTATGATATAAAGTTAGATGTGTGAATGATTTCGCCCAATATTTATATAAATATCTTGAAATAAATTCGACAATAAACATACCAACATATATATATATATATATATATATATATATTCATCGACTGTATAACTTATAACGAACTTACTTGAGGTATAGGTGGTGATCGTTTATGAAATATAGAACTTGGTGATGATGATGTTAACAGAACACTAGGATGACTTGGACTGGATCCAATCAGACGACGATCAATATCAAAATCTTTACTATTAATTGAATCTATCAGATTATATTGTTGTAAATATGATGATGATGAATGACCATTGGAAATGGCTGTTTCAGTACTACTACTACCACCACTGTTGTGTTTAATTTCAATCAATTTATTATTATTATTATTAGTATGTATTGATGCATTAAAATGATCGGATGTTGATGAATAAATTCGCATTGAATCAATGGTAGTTGATTGAGTATCTTCTGGTTTGTTTTTTCGTAAATTACCGTTCAACAGTTTCGCTGTGATAGAAATAATAATAATAATAATAATAGAATGAAATATGCGTCCTAGATTTACACTACATAACTAATAATAATAATAATAATAATAAATTCACAGTTTAACTAAACAAGGAATAAATATCGAAAAGTGATTTAACAGTTGCTTTCTCTCAGGATAAAATTCCTCCAAAAGGAAGTGAACACTGAAGATTCCATTGAAGATCGAATTCAACAACTATTGACACCATTATTTAATGATTTAAAATATTTAACTAGCATGAAACAAAATGCATCATAACATTTTTTAATAGTTCATCTAATTACGATCAATTAATGATATAAAATTAGACAATTCAATCATTCTCTGTTAGTAATCATAATTATTATAATAATATTATAATGACATATGATTGAAGCAATCGAAATAATTAAACAAACAGATTGATCGGTTAAAACCTACTTTCATTATTAACATTGAATTGATGATAATGAGAATGATCATTCAATGTAACACCTTTGGATTTATTGAATAATATTCTATTTGTTGATTGTTGTCCAATCTCACCATTGCCAATTGAAAAAGACGAAGTTGAATAATTCACTGGTAATGTTGTACTCTTTAATTGACTATTATTATTAGCACAATATAATTGACCACCAGTGTAACCAGGTTTAATTGAACTGCCTATTTTATTTATATACAATAATAATAATAATGATAATAAAAGTACATAATATTTCACAATAATGCTAAAAGATTATATTACTGTCTGATTAACTGCTGGATTATTGAATACTAATCAAATATAATACTTGTTTAGTTCTTTTAATGTGACAATTGAATTCAGTCTTTGATCAAGTTGTAATATGTCCACCATGAGACTTCAGCAGTGTACAATGTACTTAGAATGAATTAAATTGTGCAATAATTTATGTTATTAATTGTTGATTCTTTCTTTGATGAATCCATTTTTATACTATACTTCAACAGTATCATTTGCTATCACCTGATCGATTGTTATTGCGATAGTTTTTCAAACCTTGCTATCTGTTTCTAAATTATTGAATGTTGATTTCCCAATTTAACTTTTGTGCGGAATATAAAATTACCCTGAAAGTTCCGTCTTCTCTATTAATATGCGAATTATTGATGTTGATGTGTTTATTTGTGATATGCATCTTATCTGTTCGAGTCCAGAAGAATATTATAACGACTTAAATTCAATTCTAAGTAAGAATGCGTTAGTGAAGTAAATAATATCAAATAATTATTAAAGTGAAAAGCGGAAGAGTAAAAACTATTGTAAAATAATAAATCATTCAACTTTCAACCGTAAGGTTGAAGGTCTGAACCCCATTTATCCAGGAAATTTAAGTCTAAGTAGAGAGGTTTAGTATTAACAGTTCACAAAAATGATGTAGCCTAAAAATAACTGCATCGTGGATTATTTTACTTAAATGACTATTGAAAACCAGGAAGCAATAAATCATCTGTTGTCAGTATGGGACTCCTCATCAATGAACATTAGTGACCACAACAAGATTTGAACCTGACTCGTTCAAGTTTCGCTTAACTTTCACACCACTAACTCGATACCCATAAGTTGAATTCTTAGCATCGTGCAATAACAATTCAGCACCACTGTTCAGTAACTATCTAGCAGCCGAAATAACTGAAATTCAGTAGTCATGTCATTTCACTAGGACTCTACAAATTACATTCTGAAACTAGTCACTGTTAGGCCTAAGTCAAATACTACTTTAAGAGCTTGTTAAAGTTTACAGTCATTTAGTTTCACATTAGGATGAAACAGCTGTTCAACGCTTCTTGATTTTTTACCGATTTCTATAAAAAAAGTTGAGTTACGGCAAGATAGGCTCGTCAGTTGATATGCTCGAAACTATTACGAGTTCACCTTACTCGGTAAACGAAACGAAGATCAACGATACACTGACGCAATAGGCTATTCTTATCCGATTGTCCCAGGCCCCACTAAATAAAGGCGTAGAGAATGTATTCTTCACGAACCCACTAAATTCGAGGTTGTGAAGCACACAAATCAAGCTTATTTATAGAATGGTAGAAACGCCCTTGGAAGAGCCACAAATTAGCGTACTAAAATAATACGTCCACCAATGACAGTCAAGGATTTTCCGAGTGGGAAATGTAAGCTAAAGGTCAACTCAGCGTCTCTGGCGCGAAAACATAGTATTTCAAAATTTCAGAATCAAATTACAAATTATGACCCTTTCCAAGTGAGTTCTGGGGATCTAACGTCCCCAAAACTCCTCCCCTTTTTAATAGTGTACGTTCCTGGGGTCGACTTGCTTCTCGGCTATTGTTCGCTGCCATCGGAGAGGCCACATTCTGAAACGTAGATCAGCTTGTTGTTGAGCTTTTTCTTGTGGTGCGACTACCGGTAAATTCAAGTTATCCAGCAGGAGGTCAAGGGGAAGATACACTTCTCTTGATGGGCGATCTGGGGCTAGCCGTTTGCGTATCTGGATCCGATGGTGTGACCATCTATCGCCTCCTACCTCTACTTCGTATATAACACGGCACACTTTTCGGACCACTTGCGCTTCTGTCCATGGACCATGGGTTGCTCGGTAGTCACGGACAAACACGGGACATTCGTCTTCGTACATCGATTACTTTACAGACTTTGTCTGTACTTGGAAATAATTGCCGACAAAAAATCGTAGAACAATACTGGTCACAACATGAGTTTAGATAAATACTAATCAATTATATTCACGTATCAACACATACATTCGACCATATATATATATATATATATATATATATATACAAAATCTTGTAGAACTTTATCTATTGAGACGAATTACACTAAAACCAATTGTTGTGTATTGTTAAACTTTATCGAATAATTTGTTTATTAATTAAACAATTCATTCTGATGAATCAATGGTAACGTTAGTAACAATAGGTAGTTTGTTTACAAATAGTGAATAAAGTTATGGAAAACTATTTATTCATAAAATGAAGACAAACTATTCAAATGAACTGGACTAAGTAGATTTTCGGAAATTGTTTTTATTTGAAAATGTAGTATTTCAAATGGACTGACTGTTTTCTTAGTTAGGATAATGATAAAAATCAAACGGGACTGAAGAGCTGTATTATTCCAAAATAGGACTATTCAATAGGTGGGCACTTGACATTAGACGGTTAATATTTTCTATAGTGAATTTATTGAAGTTGACAATGAGTACAATTCAACCTCAAATTAGTGGTTTAATGATTAAGTGTATGTTGCGACATCTCAAAGTCTTGAGTTTTGCTTCCTGATGATTATGTGTGCACATTGATGCTAGTGAAGTCGTACATTAGAACAAAATAACAGTTCTTTGTTAGTTGAATAAATGTTTAATTTATCTGATTAGATCATTAAACAGATATTGTTGTTGTTATGTTAAAATTTTGACAAAAATTTGACAGATGAAATTAGGAACAAACAAATAAATATAATACCAAAGGATTCTTTTTAGACTATAGTGTTTTATTGTTGTTACATAAGATGTTCATTTTTGGGTAGATGGTAAACTGAAAGGTAACATTATTGTCAATTTGCTCAAACTTCATTGCTGATTGGTTTCAATCCAATAAAATGGTAAACTATGATAGATAGGAGACTTTTAGATGAGATTCATTTTATAAGCTAGACGTTTTCACTGCAAAGCTTTCGTTCTCGTTTCGAACAAATTAGTTAGAGATTTTTATTTATTCAATTCACGCAAGGTTTGAATCAACTGAGCAGCAACAAATAGTAGGATACTATCCAGAAGCAAGCAATTTTTCTAGGTGGTTACTCCATGAATTTTTGATTTAAAATCTTTATCAATAAATAAGGTAGTAGAGATACCTTCTCATGATAACCGACAGTCAAAAAACAGTTCATATGCCATTTACTCCCAGTGTGGATGTTCACATTAGAACTAAAATTTAATATCATTATTCCATATGCCAGTATATAATTTACTGAGCCTTTGAATTCAGATAATTACTAACTTTCTTATGGAATATGATTTAAATGATAACAGTAAATAATCAGTCTGGTGAATAGATAAAATAATTTTCAATAATAAATATACAAGTTGTAATTTAAGTGTTTATTGACAATAAGGCTTTAAAAGAAGTAGATAAATATTATTAAGTTTATGAATTCAATAGAATGTCGATTATCGATATTTAACAGATAAACTATAAGTTTTCCAAATGAGAAATAAATAGTTTAATCTCATATATTGAAAATAAGATGATATCTTGAGAACAGTTTGAATACAGTGGATTTTTAATAAATTGTCTCTTCACTTGTTCGGTGTAATATATTCATATTCTGATTGATTGTTACGACTCAATCAAAAGGTATACTTTTAATTTTGAGAGTATTGATACTTCCTATAGCATTTTAACTCATGTCAACCAATTTTAATGGTCAGAAGAAGAACAAATAATTTGTTTGGGCTCATGACTGACAGGACAGGAATATTTATACTAAATAATCACTGTTAAGATTGTTTATCCACTCTCATACTTCATGCCTTATCTCTTGTGTTCAAGTTGCACTGTAGTTTTAATCTGAGGTTATTAGGAGTGGATGGATGACAAAATCAGATTTAGCATCTATCAAGCAGACTCATTAATCTTAAAGCGCAAAGAGATTTTCATAGGTGAAATCACAAACTCATATAGGATAGATTACCATTAGAAACCTGGAAGCAATGAACGGCTGTTTCATCTTGGTTTGATACTACCGTTCAGCAGTGCATATCAACAACAACGATACATGAGCCATGGGTCCGCAAATCACCTTCATTAAAAAAAGATGTCAATTTATAATTAAACTAGCAAGTGTAGATGTATTCACTATTTCTCTTGCACTACACTCTTACATACAATATTCCTTCTCAAAGTGTAATCTTCCTGCATTATCATTACTAATAAAATTATTGATCCTTTTAATTTCTACTCGTTGTATGGTATCTTGGGTTATTGGACATTTCATACCAGACTATATAATAAATAATGACTGACTAGTAGTTAGGCACCAAAGTTTTTTATTTTGAAAAGTGAAAAGAAAATTATGCAGTAAGAGACAAATTCATATACATACATACATACATACATACATACATAGGTAAATATGATAGACTAGATAAATTACATATCTACAGTATAAATATTAAAAATCAACGTTGACATATTTGACAAGTTTCACGAGTATTCTTCAGTACACGCAAGTTTTTCTTGTATAAAAAACAGACAGAGAATAAAACAGTACGATAATAATAAGCCTAGTATATACTTTGATTTCTTTTTTTTTTTTACTTGAAATGAATGAAACTATTCAGAGCAAATATATTTGTATTGGTAGTTTGAATCTTTGCATTAATAATTAGAATTGTTATAGACTAATCTCATTTGACATATATGTATGCATCGTCAGCGGATTATCTCGATAGAGCCATAAGATAACAAACATTATCAGAAGATGTGGATAGTGGCTGGTATTGAAATGTAGGAGGCACATTTTATCCTATTCGGGAATTGTCAGCTGGATGTTTCTGTATTTGGGAGTTAATGTTCACTCTGGGACTCGAACTCAGTATTGTTCATTTCAAACGCTAGTGCAAAAGCCAATGGCCGTCTGGATTTAGTAGCTAAGTGAATAACACGGTTACACGTCACAATTAATCAATGTTTACAGTTCTTTTACGTTAATCAAACAAAGTGTTTGCAGTTTTTCGGCGACTGATTAATCTCCCTTTTAAAATCGCTCAAATTTCTATATCATAAGTATGTATGTACCTTATTAATTGAAAGGAATTATGATAATTGGATTGTAGAACATCTATGATTCTATGCTAATTGACTACTCATAAAACACCGAAAAATAGGACAAATATTTTTTGAATCATTTAAAACAACAAACTACACACTGAAACATTGAATGAATTTTTAGTATTTTTCACCTACAACTTCATATTATTAGAATAAATAATCATAAGAAACTTAATTAATTCATTTTACTTAAGGAGTATGCAAAAAATAGGTGAAAACTATCATCTTATTATTTATTCATGCATTTATGTATTGATGTATATTGAATAACCGATTTCAGTTTATATATATATATATATATATATATATATATGATAAATAATAAAAATACACATTCTAACCAATGATATATGATGTATATTATATGACAAAACAATATCATATTGATGCTGGTTTATATATTTGATATGATTAGACAAGAATCAATCATCGGAGAGTAAGTAATTTGCACATATAATGTTATTTGCTTGTTAATCTTTTATACACTTACTAGATAAGAAATGATTATTTTTTTTAAAATAGTGTTAAATTATCATTGTTCACTTAAGAATTTGAGTTTAGAGTTTATATTTGAACTCATAAGAATTGATCAGCCGGCCATATTCAATTATTATTTCAACATATTCTTTGTATTCTGAAATTTGGACTTACTCATAACCTAATGTTTTATATACGATTCTCATAGTGGGAGCTGACTATTGTATTCTGGACTCAACGGGCAAGACAGGATTGAAACTATTGAATACAGTACCAATAAGAAATGTAGCAGTGACTCAATGCTTCGAATGTTGGTTGGTGTGCTTTTTGTTAGCTTAGAGACATATTCACAGAATTAGATATTCTCATTGGTGTTTTATTTCTGTCATGTGATATCAATCGACAGTTAAAGACACAACCTGTTTCTTATTAGAGTATGTCATTGTTTGAATAATCAGTTGGGATTCCATAAAATACATATCCGATTGAAATCATTTGACGATATATATTATAATAATAATCACATCAACATCGTTGAATTTCTAACACCATTATGTTCCATTCTAGAAGTATCAAATATCAGTCTAGAAGCTATTTATTAGTTAGTACACAGTTATATATTGATTATTATTTGAAATGTCATGGAAAAAAGTTCTATATTGATTTATTTTTGAGCAAATTAGTTTGTTTTTGATTTAACTCCTCATTGGACCTTTTTTCTTACAGTGTAATCTTTCAATAAGAGTATGAAGTAGATTTGATAGAGCCGACATCGTTGATCATAATAATTCATTATTTCAAAGAGAATAATTCCACACGAGTTTTCATGGGAAACCAAATACTTATACTGGTGCATAGCATGGCTGAATACTATGAGGGAAACTACACAGTCGCCAACATACCAGACAATCTAAAGGTTTACAATAATAACATCATAGTAACTAAAGTGTACATCTTTGTCGTATTTACAGTTTCGTTTCACTGTGAACGTTACACACCGACAAATATTTATAAATCCAACTAAAAGTTAACAATGATTCATACAAATACGAATATTTGAAAGAAAAAAAAAGAAACACAACTCTCACTCATTCTCGTTCCAACCCACACACCCATACAGACACACAGATTTTGTATTTTACTCTATCATTTATTTATGTTAAAAAATCATTGTCTACATAAATAAGAATAATGATGATGATGATGATGATTCAGTAGACGAGAACTATCTCTCATTTCTCACTTTATTTATGATTGTGATTATTATTAATATTATTGTTGTTTTTTCTTTCATTTAAGATTTAGTCTGTTCTGTTATTGTTTTTTGAAATTGAAAATGTCAACTAGATAGATAGATTAACCAGCATATTTTAAAACAAGCAGAATAAAATAAAACATTAAACAGAAGAGGAAACATGAGATAATAATACATGATGTTTACTTTGCTTTGTTTGTTTGTTTGTTGTTTGGTATACCAGATACAGTCTGGTGTTGATTCGAAATACCTTATTTAACATTTTGTAATTTTATCACAACAAAAAATGTATAATACGGTAATGCTAGATTGATATTTTTCATGTTAATAAAACAATCAAATGAATAGTTAAAGATTATGGTATACAATGTACTACTACTACTACTACTCCTACTCATGGTTATCACAATAATTATTGATTTTTTAATTTATTAAAATTGAATTTTAAGGTAATTATACATCCAGCCTCCGATCAGCAATCGAAGCAGAAAATGTCAGGATAGAAGGTGAACACTTAGGCTTCACATCAGTGAAGGCGATTATTTACATGCATTAGTGATAGTTATCCTGATTTCGATTCCTAACTAACAAATATCGAGGAGCATTATATTACAAAGAAGCAGATGCACATTAATTAATTCCTAGCTTTAGATGGTTGTGGAGAAAGTCAGCACGTGATGCAGAGGGCGTACAAATTAATCAACATAAACCTTCTACACTAATAATAATCATGTTCTTACCAATGCATAACTTTAAGAGGTGCATCCCGCAATTCTAGCCTAACTAATATAATTCGAATATATCGGTTGTAAAGTTGAATTAGACTTTTTGATTTTTAAGTTTACAATTTCATCAATCAAGTTATAATGATGTAAAAAATATATCGAAGAAACTAAATTGGCATCCAGTGATACGCATCTTTAACTTCAGTCAGTCCACGATATTAAGCGACTATTTGCCATTAACTGCAGCGGATAGCTGTCTTATATTTGATGTAGTTTATAGGCGAAGAGTTCAAGCGAGATCAAACTTCCGGAATTCAATCCCCTCGGGCAAGTTGATAGGTGTATACAGTACAAAAACGTCGCATACTGAAACGAAACAGCTGTTCAGTGTGTACTGACTTCCAATGATTGTCTAACGAATTTCAATCCGTTCGGGATGTAAATGATAAAAATCCTATAATCTCCACAAAAACCTGTGCTAATAATCTTTCTAGAAGAAAAAGAAGCAACTATAATAACAAAAACTCACTTACTTAATAAAAATACATCCATTTAGTACTCTAAATTTCATAATTATTGTATCTGTGTCTGTAGTTTGACATGGTTTACAATTTGTCTACAATATGGATGATTAGACGATGTCACTTAAGGTGAAACAAGATCAATGCGATTTGAAGAGCTCAACAAGTAATCTCTCCGCAATATTTCAATAATAATAATAATAATTCACCAAGTGAAAAGAATTAAAAAATCCACAAAAAACTAATTATTTCAAGAGTTTAAATTTCTAATACAACAACTCAGTCGACATAGCAACAAGTATGACTTTGCAGGTTTCAACGTACATAGCAAAGCCAAAAGTTTAAGTAACCAATCACATTACGATTAAGACCACTGAGGTTGTATGAATTGAGAAAAGTTCACAAGAATTTCTCAATAAACCAGAACTACCTGATTTGTTAACAAATATAAAAAAAGAAATTCGATCTTATTGCCTCAATTGATTCAATCAACTTCATTGGAAGAAGTATTCATTTCTCCTAAGTATTCATATCATATGCATACGAAATGAATTTGTTCCTGAATTATTTTTATTAATTATCTGAATAGTTCAATCGATTATATTTCTATATTATTTATTGTCTTATAATTAATTAAAACAACAATAAATTCTTAGAAAAAAATAAAATAAAATTTGACTAGTAGTAAGTAACCTGTCAACATGTGACAATGATGAGAGAAAATGCAAAAGCTATGCCTATAATGGAATTAAAAAAGTAGAAGATAAATTTTTCCTTCAAAATTTAAGAGAAGATAAATAGAGACTATATATATATATATATATATATATATATATATATATATGTTATTGTAATCAATTTCCAAACTCATATCATCGAACATCCTAAACCTTTAGTTATGTTATCATAAACCACATAGTTCATATTTACTTACAGTTGTTGATTTAATGAACCAATATTACATCTTAATTTATCTTTCCTAGTTTTCTTTTTCTTCTTCTTCCAAACTTCTTTTATACATCAGTGTACAAATCATACATTGTTCGTAAATTACAGCAAAAATTAATAATAAACCTTGTATTTAAACATGACATCGTTTCAAACATTCTAAATGTATTTTATTTTAATACTGTTAATTAATAATCAATGTATATACTGTTGTGAAATAACAAATTAATATGTGAACATTAAAATAAAATCATAATTTAAATTTTAAAATGATATCAACAGAGTGTGAGCTAATCAGAAGTAGTCTATTGAGAAGTTCATTAAGTGACTATCAGTAACGTCCTAAAAGATGAATGTATATAATCATCGTTCAAGAAATGTATTCATTTTCTAAGAGGGAAGATTGTTCATATATATGTGTGTTTACGATTCAGTAGATACATAGACTTTCTCATCCAGAAGTCAGTTTTCTTTTGGAGGCATAAGGGAAGTATCTAAGACACCAAACACTATAGCATGCATCGCAAACGAATACCAAACATAGAAAATTATTACTTACCAAGATTGAAAACTGGTGTGTTAGTATTATGTCGTGATACGTTATATTGAGGATGATGATGAAGATCCGTAGGAATATTCAATGCTGTTGTTGTTCCGGTACTGATCGAACTAGTGATTGTATCACGATTTGTTACTGAACAAACAAATGAAATAACAAAGAAAAAGGTTGGTAAACAATGTCTCATATATATAATGTTATATAATTCGATAAAAATATGAGGTGAATAACGTCTAAAAAATTAAGGAAATCTTAATAAATGGTGACAATTTCCTATTGTAAATATTCATGATTGTAGTTGATTATTCTTTAATGGTAGAAATGTATCTTGAGTGCATTGATCTAATGTAATCAACAATCTATCAATGTTAGGCCACCATTGAAAACTTGGAAGCACTGAACAGCCGTTTCGTCAGCAGAGCGATACACGACTCCGCAAACGAGAGTCAAACCCAAGACCAACGCCTAACCCCTAGATTATTGAGCTGGCATCCAACGGTGTTAATGTCCGTATCCCGGATGTGACAAGTAGATACAAAAGAAATACACCAAAATTAGGGATAATATTCAAAAGATAAAATTATAATTTTTTTAGAATCGAAGATAGTAGTGGTTTATTTTGTTGATATTCTAAAAGTGGATGTTCGTACTAAAACATATGCTAATTGCTTATCTATTCCAAGAGATTAAATAATTATCCGCTAAGGTAGTAAGTTCAAAAAAAACAGTAAGATGTTCAACAAGAATGATATTTTCTATTCATCAATGTTAATGTTCTAGATTAAATGCTGAGTAATCTTTCTGTTGGCTACCAGTTCAAACATGTCAACTAGATGCAACGTAGAACTTCGTACGTAAGTACATCAGTTCAAGTTGCCATACCACATTAGCGCAGAGGTGTGATTGTCAATTCAAATCCAATAGTAGTAGAGGTAGTAAAGGTATTAGAAGTAATCGAAGAGGTTAGGATTAGAAGATATTATTCAAGAAGTATGATTCAGTGAGATAAGTTTAGAAAGACAAAACTAGAGGGGTTGAAGAATCTAGAAGATTAGGATTTGAGAGAATACAAAGAATAAATGCGCTGGCGCCATTGCAAACGGTTTGGAGCCATGTCATTCAGGGTCTCTAACCATCGATTACCATAATCTCGCGGATCCCAACCAGGTAGTCGACAACTACCGACATGACTCAGTACACTTGTCAATGACTTCATGGATTGCTGCCATGTTTTGGTCTGGCCGCCCCAAACTTTCAGTGCTTCTTTATTTTGACAAGGTGAAATCAGATTAATAATTTTACTAGGATCCTGTATGCGCGTTTCTGAGACGCAGCATACATCGATGACACGAGATTCTAAAGTCCTAGCTTAGGAAGCCTGTTGCCCTATTTGACACAATGTCCGTACAATAAAAGCTCCAACATGTAGTCTAGAACGGGGTTTCAACAGACCAGGAATGATGTTTCGTGAACTCGCTTCATTTGCATTAGTGGTGCAGTGAGATAAGGGAATGTGAGTAGAGTTAGTTGTGGAGAGAAGAGAGGTATGTGTGAGTGTAGGAAGGATTTGATTGTGACCAATTTGATCTGATGTGCTGTTACGGGTATGATGGCGGTTGTCCCTTCCCGGCTGCCTACACCGTGGAAGAGTTCAAACGTGCAGATGACTACATTTTTTTTTAAAAAAAGTATTCTTTTACTGCTATTCAATATTTTCTTAATTTCAGTTTGTTTTAACTAATTAATTATAACTATTAGATGTTTATAAATTACTTATCTTTATAAAATATTTACAATCTATTATGAATTTCATTATTTAGAGATTTCATATCAATATTATCAAATACAGTGATTTGAGTGTTTTCATCTATTTATACTTTGTTTTTTTGAAGAAGAAGAAAAAAACATACAATTATTACAGAATCTATACATTCAATGTATACAGAAATAATTTTATTATTCATGTAATAAATTGAGGGAGAGTGATAATTTCTTTTTCATTTTTTTTTTTGATTGTTTAAACGGTATCGAAGTATGAGTTGAATAGATTTATTGATTAGATAACATTTTCTAGAATGCGATTTTTATTTCATGGTTTCACTGATTAAAACAACAATTGTTAAAAGTTTTTACAACTGAATTACATACATTGACTATCTCTTACTTATTAAACTAATGTCATAAAGTTGAAATGAACATTGAGTGTCAAAAAAATAATCCTTTTTAAAATTTAGACGAGTTAAATTTTCGAGTTGATTATTTTTTTTCTTTATTAGCATGTATTGTCTATAATTCTTAATTTTTATATGAAAAAAAAAAACAAACAGTGTAAAATGAATTCCAAATGGAAATCATAAAATACACGCATAAGCGAGTATTGTTTACAATTATACGATGTTTCACTCTCATTTACTACGATGCAAAGACTAAGAGTAAAGCCTGAAAACGATATTATTCGCCTATGTTGTTCGAAACAATAGTTGTTTGAGTTTCGTTTTTAACTGGAAATTATCCATGACAAAATTTCAAATCCTATCAATTATATACTTTCTTTGAAATACTCCGTCACCTGACCCGTTCATGTGAAAGCAGTTGTCAAATCCTTGTTTTCCGTAAGGGGTTGTGGTGATTGGTGAACACCATTGAAAATCTGAAAGTATTGAACAGCTGTTCTATCTTAGTAAGGGACCCCTCAGAAACGCGTCCACTCACCCCATATTCTGCAATCAAACTCAAGATATTCAATTTCAACAGTAGAATGTGGTCATACAATATCGTATATTGACTGAAGTTAAGTGTTTACACTGACTTAGAGGTCATGCGCTAACTCAAGGGTCCTGGGCGCGATTTCCGAGTGCAGGGTCGAAGTTCCACGCTACTAGGGAGTCTCATGGAAAATATAAACTACTTTAAGATAAAACCAAGAACAAGTTATGCACAGTCGGTGTTTTAAAATATACATATATCTCTAGTAATATTATGCCGGTAAGGACAAATACTAGCAGGGATTATATAACCAAATAAATTATTTTACCGATTCAATCAGCTTCACTAATTTGAACAATAAAAGTGTTAATGAGTTGAGCTGAATAGAAATCAACACTGAAATAGAGTAATGACCGGTTGAAAAGACTTAAATCAGATGAAACGTTTATAATTTCCACTAGTAGCCACTAACTAACTATGTTTCAAATTGTGATTGATTACAGTAACAAGGTAATCTTCTCAAGATGTATGTATATGCAAATAAGAGTTTGATCACTTCCAAACCTTAACACTATAAATGACTAGATTGAAGGAACCCTTAATACTGAGACGACTATTATTTTTCTGGCTTGTTTTATTATAATTAAATGAAAATTAATTAAAAAATTTACGACATATATGATACTACTTAACGATGACACATACGCTTATATACTAACTCACTGACACTAACTCTCTTTCATATCGATGCACACGAGAAAGATTGAAATATATATAACAGCTGAATACAAATATATGCCAACAAACGAACAAATGCACATATAACAAATACAGTAAAAGCTTTTAATAATTAACAGCTAACAACTAAATTGAGAAAATATTCAAGGAGCTCATTTATTAAGTGAGTAAAAAGTAATAGTAGGTAGTACATAACATTGGTGATAATAACGATAAGACAAGTGAGAACAAAACAACACATCACACAATACAAGTCATAGAAAATTTGAGATTAAATCAAAATACGTGAATTCTTCCGAATAACATGAGAGAACAAATTCTGTTTAATATCTTGTTTTGTTTTCTAGAAAGTTTTTTTCTGACTGTCTAAGAAACTAATCGCTATAATAACTATCTAATTTTAACTTAAACGGTGGGTTTATTGGTGCTGATCGATTTAAGAGTGCTTTGTCCACCTGTTTCGCTATTCTTTAATGTTGGTGATTACTTTACCTTCTTTGTTTTTCATTGGTTACTCTGATTTACGATAGTTTCCAGCAAGCTACTTTGTTGTATCATGTTTCCTTCTCTTGAAGATTTTTCTAACGCCATTGCTAGACAGTTCATATATTTCTGCTTATCAGCTCTAATGCTCCTCTTCACTTCCCTGTTTGCCTCTGTGTATTCATCCTGTGCCCTCGCTCTCGCTGCTTTTCTTCGGCTGTTATTGATTGCTTAGAACCCATTGCTGAGGATTATCACGAACTCGTGGAGTTTGCCGCATTACACATTTGTGATGTTGTTGGACTAGTTGTCCAGTGCTTTTTTAGTTTCAGTCTCATTTTCGCTAACAGTAGTTTAGTTATTTGACAATAATACAATAAGGATATATCTACAACAATAGTCGAGAGAACAATTTTGAGAATGATCATTTCTTCAGTACAGAATGATAAATACGACTTAATTGATTAATAATTAAGTAGTCATTAGGATTGTGTTTAAGTAATCCTTTGTGATTCTCAGTTCAGGTGACATGACGTCGTGTGTACTATGCTGAGATACCGATTGGCTGGATGTAGTTTTTGGAAAAAAAGTCGAAATTCATCAACTAGGTGTAACGGCTATCATGAGAGAATTAGTGCTCTCTGTGGGACTCCTATAGACTACTGTCAACTGCTTAATACATTGTATTTAAATCTTGAGTAGAGAACACAACTATGCACTGCAATGTTGTGTTTATCGATCAACATCACAATGATTATGATCATCGTCATCAATGGAATCCAATACTGTTAAGTGTAAGGCAGTTAGTTATCTACCGGTGCTGTTGAAAGATAATATTCAAAATGGCCAATGTATATCAGTGACTTGAAGATTTTAATCAAGATCACCAATAGGGACGTAGATATACACATTAATGAGGAATTTTGTACTATGATGAAGTATCCATTCGATATTTCTGTTTGCAATTGTAAACTAGATAAAAAAATAATTGCCTAAGTTGTAAGTTTAATTTTACACTGGATGATACATTAAACTATCGACACATTTTAATGCTACACACATACAAACACACACACACACACAGAAAACAAACTGAATTATTCCTGATAATCTATAGTCCTGTCAAAACTAATTCGTTGACAAAATAATAGAAAATAAATTTATAACATTGAATAGTTAGTTATTTTGTTTGTTTTCAATAAATACTAATCACAATAATCGAAATGCAATAGAAAAAAAGGGATCAAATACTCACTCATACCCTGATCATCATCATCATCATCATTATAACATTGTGTTTTTTTTCTTGCTTAGGATTTTCTATCATTTTTAAATTATTCGAATAAAATGAAAAATTTGATTTGGATAACATTTAAAATCAATCATTCATTATATGATAGATATGAAGAGAAAAAAAATAACAAAACAACTCAACACCAACAACAACAATCGATCAAAAAAAAAACTAAAAACAGGCAGTGCCAAATTTCAATATGATCAATCAATCAATCAATCAGTGTAATTAATCATTTTTCAGTGCATTTATTGTTCTTTCTGCTCTTGATCAATGATAAGATTTTGGAAGGGAATATTTTCATTGATTCTAATAACAAAATGATGGATTGTAATAATTTTTAGAGCATTCATTGAATATGAGTCTTTTTTGTTTATACAAGATAATTTGAAATTATTAAAACATATTACATTAAGCATATATATATAATTGAATAAATAGTAATTATTATATTTAAGGAAAAAATATACATGAAGACAAGATATAAATGATAATCATTTTATGATAAATAATTAAACTTAGAGTTATAAAGAATATTAATTCAAGACAAGATAAGTTGATAATATGAACTCTATCACGATTGTATAACTTTGATCGATTTTTTTAAATATTTTTATCAGTTTAAATTATATACTTGGTTAGTGAGTAAATTATGACAAGATATTATTTTTCAGCTGCGAAAACAAATGTAACCATTCATTTGACAGAAACCAACAACAATGTTTTCATTTAACGACTGCATTTTTTCTCTATATTTTTAGAAAAAAGTTTTGTAATTTAGATTTTTTACAAGGAAACTAGTGGATAATATGTTGAAGGTAGGTAAATAGCTAATTAACCTTTTCATAGTTGAAATCACAAACTCATCTAAGCTAGAACATTATTCGATATCTGAAAGAACTGGACGACCGCCTCATCTTAGTATGGAACTTATCAGTAGTGCGCAGCAACAACTCCGTGCGCGAACGCTTATCCTCAGAACCACTGAGTCAGTATCTGAATTGAACTTAGCTGATATCTGATGACAATAGTCAAACTGTAAATCCTGGAAATCTAAAGGTATCTTTAATTAAGAAACTTATACGACAAGGAGCTAAACAACCCAAAATTATCAACAATGGAATAAAACAAACTCTTATATCTAGTAAGTTGACATTTGATTTAATTTCTCTTCTCAATGGGCACAGTCGGATATAATAATAATAATAATAATAGTAAAGTAAAACACTAACAACTCACGATTACATTGATATGTTGACTATGAACCAGTACAATAGGAATAGAATTTGAGAATAACTCTTTCAAGATTTTTTTAAAATTTTATTGGTTAATATTCCTTTTGTAAGACTAGTTTAGCTGGATGTGCCTAGAGAGTAAATATGAACATCAACTGTAGAATAAGATAAATGCAATACAACATGAACCATATGGGGTGGAATGGTGATACTAGTCACATGTTAAATAAACTAAAAGATTGTAATATAATAATCATCGGAATAATTTACTTTCG
>OX103973.1:3899946-3915377 GCA_944470395.2 Schistosoma turkestanicum | reverse complement strand
TAGTAAGATAAAGTAACAAGCGAATACACGGCATATTTATGTATGTGTGTCTGTTAAAAGAAACTATCACACAGTTTACATGTTATACACGATACACAATCACACAACAACATTAATAACAATGAGAACATGTTAAGCGTGTACATGTTAGCCCGAACTATTTCTGTCACTGTACAAGCTAGGCTTACACACAGACACTCATATATATGTGTATATATTTCAACAAAGTAAGAAAGGAGAAATTTTTCTCTTTAATTTCTGGTACAATTATCAAAGAGTACATATATATATGTGTATAACACCAAAACAAGGTAGATAACAGGTGGTCAGTCATAGAAATTCACTAATTATTATTATTATTATTATTATTATTATTATTATTATTATTTTAATATTTTGTTATTAATGGCAGAAAAGAAGTCGAATTAGGAATAATATTTTTTCCTATCCCCTACAACTAGATTTTTTTCATAAAAAAAAACTAAAAATAAAATTGAAATATTAAATTGTAAACTTTATTTTTTGTTTGAATGAAACGAAACAGGGTGAAAAAGCTTTATTTTGAAAAATTCTGCTGTTATGTTAATTCTGTTGTGTTAAAATTCATCACTTTGTGTCGAGTTCAAACATGTTGGGAGTAAAGCAGTTGTCACTAGTGGAGTTTAGTGATTATTATTAGGTTAGATCGCGGATTGACCAGATTTAGAATTGTACCACTAGACACCGATCCAGTGATGTGAACTGTGTGCTAAGGAATATCAGGGTCTTGGGGTTCAGTTCCTAGCAAGCTTATGGGTGCCAACTTACCATTGAGGAGTTGATACTAGAATAAATAGATGTCCTAGCTTCTCACCACTTTCACTGGTACCACTAGTGACAATCAATCTTTGACGAATTAAAACCTATCAATCAAACTAATTTACACAAAAACCGCTGGGAGAAGGCTAGGAGTGGCCAGACCAAAACATGCCACAAATCCATGAAGTCACTGGTAAATGGACTGAGCCATGTGGGCACGTATACGCAACCTCGTCGGGATCCACAAGATGATAGTAACCAATCGTTAGAGACCTTGAACGACATGGCTCAAAAACGTTTGCAATGGCGCAGGTGCGTCCGCCCTTTGTGCTCTAACAAATACTAATCTTCTGAAATCCTCATGACCGCTTTTCCTCTTTGTTAACTGATTCCTCTGAGGTATACATCTCGAATGATATCTTCGATGACTAATCCTTTTGATTACCGGTAATACTCTTACTGCCTCTACTACTATGAGATTTGAATTGATGATTCTATCTCTGCGTGCTAACATGCTATGGCAACTTGAACTGGTGTACGTACCTACGAAGTTCTGAGTTGTAGCTGACTGACTGACTTCGGTAGTAACCAGTCGTACAACATTCATGACTCTTCCAGGGAGACTGAAGTAATAACTTTCAAATCTTACACTATATTACTTTCAGTTTAGCGAATTAGAATTTTGCAGTTAATTTATTCAATGTTAGTCAGTTTGAAGATAAATGAAATCGAATATGAAACACCATATACCTGTAGACAACTACCACACACATATATGCACATTTGAATTCACCAAATTACAACAGTTACAATCTATTATTAGAATTCCACGAATTTTTTTATATCGGAGCCAGCGGTGAAAGTTTAAACAGTATGTCAAGAATTTTCTGCCAAACAGTCATTGAATAAGTGTTTGGTAATATAGGTATAAGCACAAATTAATCAAAAGGAAACTGAAAGTTAAAATATGATCAACATACTTGATTTACAAGTCAGTTTCTTGCAGCTCCAAATGCTGTTTAAGGATGTGGAGAAAGGAAACCAGAGAGGGAGAGCGAGAAACGGAAAGGGGAAAAGATAAAAAAAAACAGGCAAATCAAGTAAATAACAAGAAACTGTTACTTTAAAACAACAAGTTCCAAAAATTCTCTGCCTTTGAATGACTGCCGATACCGTTTCCAATAGTAACAGTTAATAACAAATTACTAATTATTGATTTAAGTGGCTATCAGTAGTAGGATGAGACTTTCTGTGTACAACAATTTTATTATTCAATCCAACTATCCATTGGTCTATGATTTGGTCTATGACAGATATTTTCATATTCATTAATCATAAAGTAGCAAAACGTAATGTAAAAATCCAATCCCCTTAGTATTGATCTGATTATATCGATCAAGGTGCGATGTTCCGATTAACTCCAATGGCTTTGTATCGTGTAAATTATACTTTGATATAAGGTGAATGAAACTGTTGGACAGAAATCTATGTTTCATAACTTTAAAAAGGAGATGTTCATCGTCTTTATGAGAATGTTAATGTTCAGACGGTCGAACAGCATAAAATAATGTTACGGCTGATGTTTGTCTGAAACCGCTTGAGTGATGAACAAACTTTGCACATCAATCTGATTATAGGTTAATACTTGTAATATTTTCATAATTCATTACATACACTTCAACGATTAAGTGCCAAAGTGTTTTTATTTACTGCAATTAATATGCATCATCGTTCAGTTTGTGATGTTTACGTCAACCAAAAAACGAATGGAAATCAATTGCTTATTTTTTTAAGTGTTTAGCTTTAACACTACTTTATAAAACATAAGTAGTTAACTGTGTAATAGTAAAAACTTACTTGAACACTTGTAGCAACTGGATCAATCAGTATAGTTGGAATAATTTCTGTTTGTGGGTGAATAATTTGACAATTAGGCTTGACTATCTCTTCAGCCTGTTAGAAGAATATATGGACAGATAAGATATATTAGTCTGTTGTAAAAAAAGCTTGATAAGTTAGCATGAAATAATTTTTGGGGCTATCAAATGACTACATTTTACGATATCAAGTGTTTAGCTAAATATTGTCTAAAATATAGTCAAACATTATGACAAAGACATATGAAAAGGCATATTATACAAACTATTATTATTAGATGATTCAAGGAAACAACGTAGAACTCCATTCGTTGATATCCAATTACCACAGAGCTAACCAAAAAGACACTGTGTCAGAAATAAACATGTATTTTTGTGTACTTTTATTAATGAAAGGTCAGTGAACCTGACCATTGCCTATATCGTTTCTAATAGTATTATTTCAAGCTTAATTACTATTTAAAGTATCGAGATGCACACTTTTAAACTTGGAATTTTCAATGGTCCTAATGCTGGCTATGAAACTATCTGTACCTAATGATCTTAAATTTAGATTTATGATAAATGTTAAATTTCTCGAACTATGTTTTAATGTCAGTATTGTCAAACTGATTGAGCATGAGAAGACAGAGCAAAAGAACGGATGAAGATACAAGTCTGCGAATTTCTAATTTATTTACAAGTTTTCCGTACAGTAGAAAGGCAAGAAATCTCTAAGTTTGCTGATGTATATCGTTACACTAACAAACGCAGGAGGTGGATATTGACAACTTGAAAATAAGCGCTTTGTATCCATAAAGCTATTTATTTAAACAGTGCAATCTTTCAATAACATAAATTTACCTACTCACTTTACTTTACATAGTGTAACTGACGGAAGTGAGTATCATCACTATATTTTGAAATGCTTTTATATGACCGTGAGTTCATACCTACTGAAGGTGAAGCCTTTCTCACTGTCTTCTAGCTTTTGGGTTAGCATAGCATTCAGCTTATACTTACTGTGTTTCTCAAGGCTCTAGTCAACAATTCAGGGCATGTCGATATACGCCAGATAACCGTTAGTTTGATGGGAAATGTTAATTCATGAATAAGGAAATAATGTCAAGTTTGCGTAAGAACTAGGACACCTGATAGCTGAGGCAAGCTTACAAGACGAATACAGATGCTGTATCTAATAGGTACCACAAATTTTTACAGCTCATTTGTGACAGTGTAAGCAAGAAGTATGTTGTAAGTGAAGTAATCTGTAAAGGTGACTGAACTTCAATCAACCTACGATGATGAGCAGGATTTCTTTAGGAACAGTTTGGTTACCCTGATGTCTGATCCAACTGACAAGGCAAAGGTTCTCAAAAAACACCAACTTTCTAAGTAATATCAATCCTCAAGCCAAGAGGACCTATCTCTAGGTTGTTTTAAGGAAAGTGGGGAAACTTTAGTTAAAGAATCGATTGGGCCGTTTGGCTAGGTTTGAGAAATAGGGAATATTATGTTCACACCTGTGTTCCATATCTATTAGAAACATATCAGAAGCCGGAAAATGTTGTGAAATATGTTGAAATAATTCAGAAATTTATTACTGACTTTCACATAAACTATAAATTTTATAACTTTGCATCTCACCTGTAACTGTACAAATCATCTTTTCTTTCTACAAGTAAACCAACCACACATTAAATTTTCACAAATCATCATATAAGTCTAGAAGTCAACCATGAAGTAAGCCATCAACTTCAGTGTTTCACTATTAAGATAGGAGATATCAACTAATTCTTGTTTCCATGAAATAAAGGATAACTGAATAGTGGCCAACGTTGGAATCCAAGACGCCTGCCTATTTCTTATTATGATAATTTTATTATTGCAATCCACTTAGAATCCAGGCATCCGAATGGTGACTGATCAACTTCGATGTTGAACTTTAAACGGGAAAAATACATATCCCTATAAATATGTTCACATGATTCAAAAATCATGTCTTCATTACTATTCCATTTTTCTACTAAATTCTAACATAAACTTTGTGTATTTGCTTATTAGTTACAATAAATACACATAAATTTGATGACATTCTATTATTTTTACTACTAATATACATGAAAATAGATTCAAATGGGATGAAAATCAGAAATGCATACATAGTTGATTGATTGATTCAATAATTAACTTACAAATATACTCATATGATCGGGATTGATTTCAATAGGACAAACAAGTTCAGTATTAGCATCTTCATCGCCTGTACCACCTGTAACCAGGTCATGATAGCTGAATTTGTGTTCACGATTTGAATGGAAAATACTTTTCTTTTTGGTAAACTATTTATTGTTTATTAAAAGTAATATATGAAATAAGAAAAGTTAAGTGAGTAAATAGTTAAACAAGGACATGCACAGTGAGAAACAAGAAAGCCTTATAGACAGTTGTTTTGTGTTGAACTCCTCATCAGAGCGCATCCTTGACCGCGTAATCAGGCTCTGAATGTAAGGTATCGGTTTTACACGTGAACACTGAACCTCTTAAAACTAAATGACCTACAATAGAATGGTGTGAACGATTGACTTCAATCATATGTGCTATTAAGTCAGAAGAGACGATCATTTAGTTTTGACTTAGTTCTTTACGTATCATTTAACTTAACTTTCATCATGGTTAAAATTCACAGGTTACCACAACTTACTAATTTTTTCGAAATTCATACTCAAAGCTAATTATCACCCCATCGGACAATCATAGTAACCCGAATCCAATATCTTTCAATTTAATTTGTATATTTCATAGACATTTATGATAAATTGATTGTCTTAGAGAAAGTTCATAAAGTATACATATTAATTATCCTATAGAGCTTGAAAGACTCCTAATTAAGCCAGCAACAACACAAAAAAGCTTTTCCAACTACGGAGAAAGTTGAGTAGTTGAAACCTTCCATATGATGCTCATTGCTATTGCCCTCAACAGAAATGACATCCTTACTATTCATCTTCTGACTTGGACCATTTATTCAAGCTATACTATACTTGATTCTAATCACAAATGGAATTTCTGTTATATTTACAAATTCCACTCTATCCTTTTCACGTTAAAAAAGGTCACATTTTTCACAGCCATTTACGCACACAAATGCAGAAGCATATTTCATACGAATCACCTTGACACGACATCATCAATAGTGTAACGTGCAAAGTTCTACGTTGCTATTGATGATGACATTGAGTTGATTAGAGTTGTTTCTTTTTGTTTGTAGTAAATATTTTTCTGATTGTTCTTTTGCATGATTTAGATGTGGGATAAATTTAATTGGTGTATTAATTCGTCGAAGTAGTGGCTTACACTGGATCATGACACTTCGGAAAATGTTTGTTTTAACTAAAATAAAGCAGTTTTATGATTAACAATTCCCCATGTGCTCAATGTATTTGGAATTATCAAGTCAAATCGTAATAATGATAACAATATTAGATGAATGGTCCTAATGAGTAGAAAACTGAATATTTGACATTTCACAGTTTAATGCAAATTGCCTCGTTTGCGGGAGAATAAAATGTTCAACTAAACTGAACAGTGGAGTAAATCAGAAAATGCTAAATATCTTAATTCCGATCAAAAGTATTTAACTAAGATATACTAATAGATGAAAAGCTCTTAATTTCAATGTTAAACAAGAGAGCAATTTTTTCTACTCAAAATAACTCAGTTCTATCATCTCGAACTGTAACATTGAATGAGATAAGCTCAAAGATACTGGGATAAATTTTCATGAGATTCAAGATATAACTCCATGCTATAGCACCTCATTTATACTTGAGTTCGGTATGCGTTTCATTTGTAAAGGTCCTTAAATTGACTTATTAAGCAAATCGTGTCATTGAATCATTAGAAATGTATCTGTAATTTATTATTATTATTATTACTCTATTATCATGTTTGTATGAGCATGTGCAACTGACCAACAGTTACCAGCCTACATCTTCTATCTTCTATTTTTATTACTATGGGATTTGATTTGACATCTGCGTCTTTGTGCTAATGTGGTATGGCAACATGAACTTATGTACATACGTACGTAGTTCTACGTTGCAACTGACTGACCAGCCTACATAAATAATCCTCTTACTAGTTAGTTGAATTGCTGCTGAAATCGTTCAATGAGTTGTTCACTTTTTCATACATATATATATATATATATGTGCTTCTTAAGTCCTATTAATTCATTCACCTGCATTTTCATACTCTTTGACTTTCACTTTGTATAGTTGTGGCTATGTGATCATCTGCTTAGTATGATATAATTAAAACTGTAGTCAACAGTGTGTATTGTCTTCTGAAATTTATAGGCCTTTGTGAAGTGGTATCTAATAACAGTTATCAGGATGAATGGTATGTAAATCATAAAACTTATCTTGAAGATAATTCACCTCAAGTTAAGTATGACAACTTCTCTCTATTTTTAACACCAGTCATTTAACAAAATAAAATCTATAATAAAACAGAAAACTTCCAACTATGATAACACTTAATCAAGTGATTATGTAAAATTTTTAAATTTAATTATTAAGACAGTTAATCACTTACTTTGATTTTAGAATGTATTGTCAATGGATAATGTTTACTATGATTATTATTATTGCTATTATTATTATTATTATTATTATTGACTTCATGATGTTGTTTACGTTCCCATATATCCAATCCAACTAGTTCAATGAATTTATTTGTTAAATGTCGTCGAACAAGTGATTTTACAGGGGAAATTTGTAAAATATCAGCTAATAGATCTGGTGTAAAACGATCTTCTAGAATCTTTTAAAATAAAATAAGAAATTGGTTATGAATTGGTTATGAATAAAAACTAATCTAATGATGTAAATGTTGAATAAGTTAACATGTTTCAATCTCATTTACATGAGTTATTATTATTACATGAGTTAACTGGTTATCATCCAGTATTTCATTGAAATCACTAACCGATCTAAATTACACGAACAATATAAATCAGCAAGCACTGGACAACCACTCTTTTCTTAGAATGGAGCTCCTCAGCAATGTACAACCACGACTCACAACTCAGATCCAAACACGAGATCTTTGGTCTAGCCTACAAACGCTGAACTGGTTGAAGAATTGCGTATGTGCACATCTGAGGATGATGATTGGTGATGTATATTTTTATTCTGATGGGTACTTTTCAATTGGATGTAACTACTTGCAGTCAAGTGTTTACTTGACGAATTGTGGTTTGAACTTGGTATCTATCACTTCAAAGACTAACGAGTTTTTTGCTAAAAGCTACAAATTGTTCAATGGAAATTTTTTAAGGATTTGTATTTTACACTAATCAATAATCAAAACTATATTGATCACTCACTTTTCGATATATAGGCCTCGTCTCTAACGATTAGCTTAGCATAAACATTAGGTATAATTTACACTGTTTACTGTAACTCAAAAATATACTACATTTGTTACTACTACCATCAGTACTGAGTCATTCGTTTAGGCCAAATTCACTATTTGAAAATAGACTGACCGGACTTACACGTCAGAATAATAACAATAGGCAAATATAAATGCCACAGCATAAGTAATAATCTAAGCAGGTGTGCATAAAACCACAAATTTATAAATTAAAGAGTTATCTGAACATTGCGAAGTGTCACCAGTAGATGTTTTTATTTTAAACTCAATAAGCAGAAGAAACACCATCATTGATAATTCTTATTTAAAATAAGCTGTAGTAATGTAGTATTAAACAACAATAATGGAAGATTTAAAATTAAAATTATTCAGCTTAAATATTAGCCGTGATATTAGAAGGTTTAACGTAATAGGCAAAGAAAACGTGAATGCACTACTCAAAATAATTGCCCTGTTACAACACATTGTCAGTGACTACAAGATGAAAATATACAAAGTAAATGGTTAGGGATGGATAACAGTAGTTTACGGAATAAAATACAGAAGTTATATCATCTAAGCTTAAAATTTCTAGTTTGGGTAACCAGGGTAGTGTTGTTTTTTTACTAGTTTTTTTTATACTACTTGCTAGTAGTTTAAAGTTTCAAACAAAATTTGTTTGGATCGTCTGTCAGATTTCCAACACAACTTGTAAATGATTTAAGATAAAATTGAGTTGAGTCAAACAGATACACCAAATATTCACTCAAAATCATAACTGACTTTGTAACTTGAACCGATATACGTATGCGCTAGGTTCTTCGTTGAGCATAACTAACTGACTAGACAGTTATCCATTGCCCTAGATGTCCAATTAAAATCTCTTTGATGTTTACAAATAGCTTAAAAATGAAACTGATAAATTTCAATGAAAATCACACCACCTACCATTAAAGCACCGTGGACACCACTACCGCATAATTTGCTGGCATATTCAGGTAATTCAATACTTTCTAACCAATTCATTACACGTTGTTGAGTCCAGTAACAAATTTGTATTGGTAAATATGTAGAATAAATAGATTTTATTTCAGAATTCATGGATTCTGATTTTAAACTGTTAATACTATTGAGAGTTGAGTTATCCATATGATTTCTGTTATATCTATCAATAGGTTTCATATTATCTTGAGTATGATTCTGTGATTGAATGGGAGAATTTATCGTGCTTCCTTTCCTAGAAATATTTGCTTCACCTATGTTAAGCAAACAACATTAAAAATTATAGATTTCAATGACAATTGAACTTTAAACAAGAAGACTGTAAACACTTTCAGTTTGTTTTAATTTTAAAAAATACACACATGATCAATCCCACAGGGAGCATCGATATCCTCAAGACTGAAGGTATGTGTTCCGCTGTCAGTCATTTCATCGATAAAACCAGTCATAGATAACGCAGGAAATAGTAGGAAACTGTATTGATGCAAATTGCTACATGTTATAGCAATTGATGAGATAAAATTTAATGAGAGAATGAAGCAAGTATGATGGAGATGGTAATATCTATTGATGTAGTAGAAAGTTAATCAGGAGAAACACTGATCAACAAAGAATATGTCATAAAAGAGGATTAAACTATAAAATGACATTCAGTATTATCGTAACAGGTTTTAGGAGTTATTAATTTTAAGGTTCAAAAAAAGATACCATTACAATGTTAGACATATAATCAAGGGAATAGTAAAATGGTCATTTGACGAGGACTGACGAGACAGGAAGAAGTACTGGACCATTGAATATTATCTACCCATCTAGGAGAAGTGAACAACTAGAACCTAAACAAGGATTGAACATAAAGCTTTCAATATATTTAAAGAGAGCACATAACAGTTTTACCTTTAACGCAGCACTGTGTGAGATGGAGAGTATTTGTAGTTAAAGATGAGAATTTGGCAAGTGCTGTATTCTTTGAATTGGAAGGTTGAATCATAAACTTTTAGCTGCTTAGACAACATGATCAAATCCAATAACTTAAAAATTTTAAATTAAACTACTCATCCTATTTACCAGAAGCTGTCGAGTGGTTAAAAAAAACACTGAGTAGAGAGACAGAAAGTGTTCTCAAATATATTACAAATATTTTGTTGAAAAGTATCAATGCAAATCTGTAATATATTATGTTGCTAAAAAGTTTTTTTTATCTAACTTTTATCTTACTTACATTGTTCCATATGACTTCGACATAAACGAGTTCTATCAAAATTAATATGTCGTAACATTTGTATGCCCCAGCGTAGACTAAGTACATGTAATTCATTAGACATTTTCAATACCGATAAATCATCCTGAAATCATAACGAGAAAAATGTTATCTCATTGTCATACCTGTAATTTTTATCAAGGATCAAGAGATTAGTTAGGTGTATAATGTTGAGAGGCATAGGAGGTCTGGGCAACATAGGATTACGTAGCAGTGCGTACTCGTAAGCTCAAAAGGGATTAAGAGGTAGCTTAGAGGTTATGCTCTGGACACAATGATGCAGGCATTCAATGAAAAATCTAGTCAAAACTTCAGCCTACATTTCCTTCTTTGTGTCATAGTGATAATCATTACGGGGTTGTGAAGATTGTTAAGATTTTTTTGAAACCATGAATCGATCAATGCTGTTGAGTCCCATACAAGGACGATACGGTCGTCCCGTGATTCCAGGTTTCTAATGGTGGTCTAACATTGATCGATTCATGGTTTCAAAAAATAGTGATAATCGTATATACCTGCCGATGACGTATGTACAACTGAACTCAATTTGTCAATTACACCATTCTAGCCAATTCTTAATCTGTACATTAATATAGCTTGAAATGGACGTTTCCGAATGGTGCATCATAATAAGCACATGTAGACATAAGAAAAAAGTCAATTACATAAAGTATTTAAACGTACCATAGTGAGTTGGTCTAGCACATACGGGTCAATGATACAATTATCAAATTGTGGAATATAAGATGATAAACCCAAATCAACTAACCAACCTATGCAGTTAAAAAAAAAAGAAATAGGGGAAAAGAGTCGTTTTTATCCAATGAAATGCATATTAAGTAATTTCTGGGCTTTATGCACAAACCAATCAGAGCCCTTAGGAAGTTAGTGCAAAATTCATTCAGAAATATGGTTGGTTCCAGAACATTCACGAATTATAACTGATATCAATTTTCGGTGACTGATAATCATAATCATCAATTTTAATCTTTAGCCCTTTTTTGAAACCGATCAAATAGCTGAGATTTCTCAATGTCACTCTCAGAAGCTCTTCGGTTGTCGTACTTCTAAATTCACACTATTGATGATTAAGATTATATCGGTTATGTGTTAGTGATGACTTTCAATGACTCGAAATGTGTTCTTCAAAACAGTAGAACTAACTTCTAACAAGTCAGAACACAGATGACAAAAATAAGTAAATTTTCAGTTTTTTCAAAATAGATTCGAATTTAGAATTATGATTCCGGGTTGGTAATGAAAGGGACAATGCTTTTTAATCGTTGAGATAAATAATTCTACAATTGCTGATACGATTTAAACCATCAAGGTCCTTAAATTTACCTTTAGAACTCTAAAAACTATGATAATCGTCTTTCGGACCCTTTTTGTTTATCAGCTTTAAACGAGTTAACAATAAAATATTAGGTTACATCTTGCTTTTAGTAAAATATACTCTGTATGTTATTGGCTTTCGAAATTTTCACAAAAATTTCGACAATCTCTATTTTTAATTTGACTAGTTCATCACTAGATTTCTGTAAACGAAAGATGGTAATTTGTACTTGATTCAAAAGGCAAAAATTGATTTCGATTAAAAAGATACCAAGTTTTTTTTACTTATTTTGAACTAATTAGTGTATTTGGATGCAAAAAAAGGTAAAATATTGAAGAAAGATACTGCTGATTCAATAAGACTGATCTATCATCTGTCTGGTAGATAAAGGTTATTGTTATCGATTCTTTTATATTAGTTGTACATACAAGTCATTGTGTAACAACGTATGGCACATTATTCAAACCTTAAATGCTAGTCATGATGATATGATTGTTATTAAGTGATGAGAGCATCGGCAAATTTGAAAGCGATACATTTCGCTGTAACGCATCTATATCGATAGCCAGATGACAGTTTCATACATTACTTATGATTGCTAAAGTGTTTGAACCTACTGCATACATACTGAGCCATTTAAAATCAACATAAATTAAAATTTTAGGTGGTTAGATGTGTTCTGAAGCAAATTCTGAATCTAGGTTTCGGATATTTAACACATATCAGAAAAAAATAAGTTCAATCTTAGGTTAACTGGAGTTTACCCTATGAAATTCTAACCCACATCCCGCAGTTCCATAGACTGATGGGTTATATATGAGTTATTCAGCTCAGGACTAATAAACATGGCGTAATCCACTACTCAGCGTTCAATCATACCTCTCATTTACAGGTGGTTAGCTGAGGCTTAGATAATTCAATTGTAATGTCTGTCTGTAAATCTGGCTAGCGCTGTTTAAACTTCATGTGAAGTATCAGTTCCCTCAAGACCATGGGCATACTTTGCTGATGAGTCTCCGTGTTGAGAATATCTTCAATCACCTAATAGGAGAACTATTGAAACCATTAGGTTGAACTGAAATGGTTTATCAACATGAAATAATTTTCCAATCTTACAAAGTACACTACAGAAGATGATAAATAACTCAATTTTAAAATAAAATCAATCAATGTTACAAAACTAATCATAACGATTACCTGGTATATCGAAATTTTCCGGTGGTTCTATATTTCTACATAAATATCCATAATTGTAATGGTTATTATTGTTAGGACAATGATCTTTCATACATAAACGTATATGAATTAATAACTTTTTCAAATGTAACGGATTACGTATATCCATTAACTGAAAATCAATAAAAATAGGAAATAATGATTGGAAATAAAGAATCACAAAGAAAAAAAGATTAAAAACGTCAGAATATTAAAAAAACTAAAACAAACATTCTGAGAAATTATATCTTAAACAAAAATGTTATTTGTCTTTTTGATTACTGGATGGATGATAAGCTTTTGTTTTACAGAGTATTAACTACTGTTCTGTGTTATATCTTGACTAGTTGCCACTAGTCAAATATATATCTTCGCTATCTTGAGAGATTGAATTTTGTGGCATATTGATGCTTATATCATTTGAGTGAATTTTACAATTGTACATGACTTGTCTACTCTTAAACTGGATAGCAAATATGGAGTGATGGCAACTTTATAACATGACACTGGTCCGATGGTTAGGCGTTTGCCTACGATACCGAAGGTCCTGGGTTCGAATCCTGCGGGGTGCAGGAGTCGAGGATACTCACTGCTGAGGAGTCCCATACCAGGACGAAACGGCCGTCTTTCAGTGATTCCAGGTTTCTAATGATGGTCTAACATTGATCGCTTCATGGTTTCAAAAAAAGTTAGATGAATCGAAACAGTCATAGGAAATTTTATGCAGTTCAGTGGTTTAAGATGTTATCAATTAAACCACAGAATCAAATCCAGTTGCAATTCTGCCGCAATATTCTTTATTCAAGTAAGACGAATTCTTGTGACAGTAATAAACTCTTGTTAGTTGCATTTCTAACTGAACCATATCTCTTATCATATCATATGACTGTTCATACACTAAGTGTACTTCTCTTTTATTTGTTTATTCTTACAATATATAGATATATTATTTCATTTGTGAAGCATATGATTTTTTTAATAAAATAGTTTGTTACAGTTTATGTGTGTATCAGAGTAATATAAATAATGAATCTTTAACAGCCAGGAAAATCGTAATTCTTTGCATCCTAGTCTAGGTCACAGTCAACAATACAAGATAACATTCTTGTCTAACATACTTATTACTTAATAACCTTGAGTTAATGTGTATTCACATGTGTAAAGCACAGAAAAAACACAACGAAAAACCAACAAACAATCAAAATTAAGAAAATAAAGTGTATTGATTGCAGATCGCTCTATTTTACTAACACTTTTATATACTTATTGATTAAAATTTATTAGTCAGTCGTCAATCAGCTGAATGTTGGCATTCAGCTTACTTCATCAGAGATCAAACCAAGGACCTTTGGTCTCATGCGCGAGCACTGAAGTGAAATCAGTTCACAATATTTGCCAACCATATATAGTTATCTTCATTGATCACTCTTCGAAAACCTGAAGTTATGCGGTTTTTATACCTGATGACATTATGCTCAGCTTGTTAGGATATTCCTCCAATATTCTAATCGAATCACTTACAAGTCTAATCCTATTGGCCATTTCAAATTGATCGTCCTAACTATCAATGTCACGTACTTCAATGTTGTTTCCTATTCGACCTAACTGTATAAATACGCATTATCTGTAACGTTTTATGACCAGGATGCGGTCCCCGGTCCCTAGTCCAGGATCCTGAATCTCTTCTGGACTCGGACCTCGTACTTTCTGGATGTTTGTAGAATACATGTGCTACTTCATATCAGGTCTTATTCTTCCACTCAGTGGAGGTTTGGGACAATCGGATTAGAGTAGCCTGTCGTGTCACCAGATCATTGATCCTCGCTCTCGTTTACTGACTAAGGTAAACTCGTAATAGTTCAAGCGTATCTAATTGACGTGTATGCAATGTATACATGGATGTAAATTAAAAGTTATTCTTACTTGTGCAAGTGATTTTTTCGATTCATTCACTAAATCTTGACCAGAAGTTAACCATCTTCGTGTATGTGAAACAGTATAACCTAAACCAATTTTGTATAACCATGCTGAAATCATATTTTTATCCCAAGAAAGGAAATTTCTAAAATAATAAAAAAGGGGCAAATTTGCGAATTCAACTGAATGATAAAGACTGAGGTAAATATTAATACTCAGTACATTTATTTGATCATTGCATACTGATGCATAAATCATAAAAAAGGGAGTTCGACTTTGAATCATAAATATGCTTGTTAAACATGAAAATTTATTCTCCTACATCATTTATCTCCAAAAAAAATCACACTGATACATTGATATGATTGACGTTTATAATGCTTATTAGACATTAGTCAAAAGAATAAATCTACAATACTGGAAGGATCTACATAAGATCAATTATTCACATCACAAAGCAGTTCAATGAGGACAATCTCTAATTGTAATCAACAATCACAAGGAATCAAATCTGCATGAATATTAGTAAACAAAATAATATTTATTAGTATGATCAAGTAGAAAAATATCCAGTTATCAAGAATTCTAAAATCAACCACACCCCGCAGGATTCGAATCCAGGAAC
>OX103973.1:3838812-3899449 GCA_944470395.2 Schistosoma turkestanicum | reverse complement strand
ATCTGACGAGGACTGACTAGACAGGAAGGACTGCTAGACCACTGAATATTATCTTGCCATCTAGGACAAGTGCACAACTAGAACCCCATCAAGAATTGAACATAAAGCTTTCAATATATTTAACGAGAGCACAGCATAGTTTAACCTTTAACGCAGGACTATGTGAGTTGGAGAATATTTGTAGTTAAAAATGAGAATTTGGCAAGTGCTGGACAGTTGAATCATAGACGTTCAGCTGCCTAGACAACATGATCAAATCAAATAACTTAAAAATTTTAAATTAAGCTAGTCATCCTATTTACCAGAAGATGTCGAGTGGTTAAAAAAAACACTCAGTCGAAAGACAGAAAGTATTCTCAAATATATTACAAATATTTTGTTGAAAAGTATCAATGCAAATCGGTAAAATATTATGTTGATAAAAAGTTTTTTTTATCTTACTTACATTGTTCCATATGACTTCGACATAAACGAGTTCTATCAAAATTAATATGTCGTAACATTTGTATGCCCCAGCGTAGACTAAGTACATGTAATTCATTAGACATTTTCAATACCGATAAATCATCCTGAAATTATAAGGAGAAAAATATTATCCAAATGTCGTACATGAAATTTTTATCAAGGATCGAGAGATTAGTTAGGTGTATAATGTTGAGAGGCATAGGAGGTCTGGGCAACATAGGATTCCGTAGCAGTGCGTACTCGTGAGCTCAAAAGGGATAAGACATAGAAAGAGCTTTCTGGTATTACACTGAGGGCTCGAGATTGAAACCCTTGACGCTTTTGAAAATACATGTTAACCGAAATCCTCATATGTGTATTTATGTATGATGACAGCTGGTTAGGTATTGACAAATCTGGTGCCTGTGTTCACAAGTCAGCCCAAGAGGCAACTGAGAGGTTATGCTCTGGATACAATATTGCACGTAGTCAATTAAACACCTAGTCAAAACTTCAGCCTACATTTCCTTTTTTGTGTCAAAGTGATAATCGTATATACCTGCCGATGACGTATGTACAACAGAATTCAGTATGTCAATTACACCATTCTAGCCAATTCTTAACCTTTACATTAATAAAGCTTGATGTGTAAGAGTATAGGAAGTGTGTGTATCTGAAATGGACGTTTCCGGACAGTGAATCATAATAAGCACATGTACACATAAAAAAACAGTCGAAAACAGAAAGTAATTAAACGTACCATAGTGAGTTGGTCTAGCACATATGGGTCAATGATACAATTATCGAATTGTGGAATATAAGATGATAAACCCAAATCAACTAACCAACCTATGCAGTTAATAAAAAAAGAAATAAAGGAAAAGAGTTATTTTTATCCATTGAAATGCATATTAAGTAATTTCTGGGCTTTATGAACAAACCAATCAGAGCCGGTGGGAAGTTAGTGCGAAATTCACTCAGAAATATGGCTGGTTACAGAACACTCACGAATTAAAACTGATATCAATTTTCGGTGACTGATAATCATAATCATCAATTTTAATTTGTAACCCATTTTTTTAAACCGATTAAATGGTTGAGATTTCTCAAGGTCACTTTCAGTATCACTTGGGTAGTCGTACTTCTAAATTCACACTATTGATGATTAAGATTATATGGGTTATGTGTTAGTGATGACTTTCAGTGACTCGAAATGTGTTCTTCATAAAGTAGAACTAACTACTAACAAGTTAGAACCACAGATGACAAAAATAAGTAATTTTTTAATTTTTTTTCAAAATAGATTAGAATTTAGAGTAAAGATTTAGGGTTGGTAATGAAATGGAACAATGCTTTTTAATCTTTGAGATAAATAATTCTACAGTTAGTTATACGATTTACGACATCAAGGTCCTTAAATTTACTTTCAGCGCTCCAAAAACTATGATACTCGTCTTTCAGTCTCTTTATGTTTATCAGCTTTAAACGATTTAACAATAAAATATTAGGTTATTACATCTTGCTTTCAGTATAATATACGCTGTATGTTATTGGCTTTCGAAATTTTCCGACAATCTCTTTTTTGAATTTGACTAGTTCATCAGTAGTGAATACTTTTACTAGATTTCTGTAAACGAGAGGCAGGAATTTTTACTTCATTCAAAAGGCAAAAATTGATTTCGATTAAAAAACACAAGTTTTTTTTATTTTGAACTAATTAGTGTATTTTGATATAAAAATAAGGTAAAATATTGAAGAAAGATACTGCTGATTCAATAAGACTGATCTATCATCTGTCTGGTAGATAAAGGTTATTGTTATGGATTCTTTTATAATAGTTGTACATACAAGTCATTGTGTAACAGCGTATGGCACATTATTCAAACGTTAAATGCTAGTCAATTTATATGATTTTTATTAAGTGATGAGAGCATCGGCAAATTTGAAAGCAATACATTTCGCTGTAACGCATCTATAACGATAGCCAGACGACAGTTTCATACATCAACATTTACCAGAATACAAGGACGATTACTTATAATTTCTAAAGTGTTTGAACCTACTACATACACACTAAGCCAATTAAAATCAACAGAAAAAAAATACTTCCGGTAATTTTAGTTGGTTAAATGTGATCTGAAGGAAATTACGAATCTAGGTTTCCGACATTCAACACACATCAGAAAATAATAAGTCCACACTTGGGTTAACTGGAGTTTACCCTATGAAATTCTAACCCACATCCCACAGTTCCATAGATTGATGGGTTATAAATGAGTTATTCGGGTAGGGACTAACAAACATGACATAATCCATTGCTCAGCGTTCAATCATACCTCTCATTTACAGGAGGTTAACTGAGGCTTAGATAATTCAATTGTAGTGTCTGTCTGTAAATCTGGTTAGCTCTGTTTAAACCTCATGTGGAGTAACAGTTCCCTCAAGACCATGGGCATACTTTGCGGATGAGTCTCCGTGTTGAGAATATCTTCAATCACCTAATAGGAGAACTAATGAAACGATTATGTTGAACTGATGAAACAGTTTATCAACATGAAATAATTTTCTACTCTTACAACGTACACTACAGAAGATGATAAATAACACATTTTACAAAACTAATCATAATAATTACCTGGTATATCGAAATTTTCCGGTGGTTCTATATTTCTACATAAATATCCATAATTATAATGGTTATTATTGTTAGGACAATGATCTTTCATACATAAACGTATATGAATTAATAACTTTTTCAAATGTAACGGATTACGTATATCCATTAACTGAAAATCAATCAACAGGAAATAATTATTGGAAATAAAGAATCACAAAGAAAAAGATTAAAAATGTCAGAATATTAAAAAACTTAAACAAACATTCTTAGAAATTATATCTTAAACAAAAATGTTATTTGTCTTTTTGATTACTGGATGGATGATAAGCTTTTGTTTTACAGAGTATTAACTACTGTTCTGTGTTATATCTTAACTAGTTGCCACTAGTCAAATATATCATTACTATGTTGAGAGATTGAATTTTGTGGCATATTGATGCTTATATCGTTTGAGTGAATTTAACGATTGTACATGACTAGTCTACTCTTTGACTGAATAGCAAATATGGAGTGATGGCAGCTTTATAACATGACACTGGTCCGATGGTTAGGCGTTTGCCTACGATACCGAAGGTCCTTGGTTCGAATGCTGCGGGGTGCAGGAGTCGTGGTTACTCACTGCTGGGGAGTCCCATACCAGGACGAAACGGCCGTCCAATGCTTCCAGGTTTCTAATGATGGTCTAACATTGATCGATTCATGATTTCAAAAAAAGGTTAGATGAATCGAAACAGACTCTGTCACTTTATTCTGAATCTTTGTTTGTAGTCCTAGGAAATTTTATGCAGTTCAGTGGTTTAAGATGTTATCAATTAAACCACAGAATCAAATCCAGTTGCAATTCTGCCGCAATATTCTTTATTCAAGTAAGACGAATTCTTGTGACAGTAATAAACTCTTGTTAGTTGCATTTCTAACTGAACCATATCTCTTATCATATCATATGACTGTTCATACACTAAGTGTACTTCTCTTTCATTTGTTTATTCTTACAATATATAGATATATTATTTCATTTGTGTAGCACATGATTTTTTTAATAAAATAGTTTGTTACAGTTTATGTGTGTATCAGAGTAATATAAATAATGAATCTTTAAACAGCCCAGAAAATCATAATTCTTTGCATCCTAGTCTAGGTCACAGTCAACAATACAAGATAACATTCTTGTCTAACATACTTATTACTTAATAACCTTGAGTTAATGTGTATTCACATGTGTAAAGCACAGAAAAAACACAACGAAAAACCAACAAACAATCAAAATTAAGAAAATAAAGTGTATTGATTGCAGATCGCTCTATTTTACTAACACTTTTATATACTTATTGATTAAAATTTATTAGTCAGTCGTCAATCAGCTGAATGTTGGCATTCAGCTTACTTCATCAGAGATCAAACCAAGGACCTTTGGTCTCATGCGCGAGCACTGAAGTGAAATCAGTTCACAATATTTGGCAACCATATATAGTTATCTTCATTGATCACTCTTCGAAAACCTGAAGTTATGCAGTTTTTATACCTGATGATATTATGCTCAGCTTGTTAGGATATTCCTTCAATATTTTAATCGAATCACTTACAAGTCTAATCCTATTGGCCATTTCAAATTGATCGTCCTAACTCTCAATGTCACATACTTCAGTGTTGTTTCCTATTCGACCTAACTGTATAAATACACAGTATCTGTAACGTTTTACGACTCGGATCCTCAGTCTGCTCTGGAATAGGATCTCGTACTTTCTGAATCCTTGTAGAATACAGCTTCTACTTCATATCAAGTCTTCTTGCTTTTTCCTCAATTGGGCTTTGGGACACTCGGATTAGAGTAGCCTGTCGTGTTGCCGGATCATCGATCGTCGTTCTCGTTTATTGGCTAAGTTAAACTCGTAATAGTTCAAGCATATCAATACGACGTGTTTACGTGCGTGCGTAACAGTTCTATCTAATTTTATCAAAGAATTATTCTTTTTTCAACTATATCTGAAAGTAATCCCAATCCATATTGAATACAGAAGAAATTACTCGATAGCAATTTTTTTTATCCAAGTAAATTTGACAATAAGGCATAACTTGACTCACTCTATGTAACATGATTAGTAAGAATTGAAAATCTAAACGAATAATTTTATTCGTTTTTAAATAGCCTTAAATTTTCCTTCAGTTGTTGCAAAATTAATGCATAATAATACTTTTAAAAGATTCAGACAACGCAGTACTGATGTATAAATTTACAAATAAACAGTATGAACCAGCATTTCACACATGATTTATTTAAATAAACAATAACTTGCTAGAGAGTCTGAAATTCTCTCTTGCACACACTCTCTCTCCCTCTACAATGTTCAACAATATACACGGACGTTAAATTAAAAGTTATTCTTACTTGTGCAAGTGATTTTTTCGATTCATTCACTAAATCTTGACCAGAAGTTAACCATCTTCGTGTATGTGAAACAGTATAACCTAAACCAATTTTGTATAACCATGCTGAAATCATATTTTTATCCCAAGAAAGGAAATTTCTAAAATAATAAAAAAGGGGCAAATTTGCGAATTCAATTGAATGATAAAGACTGAGGTAAATATTAATACTCAGTACATTTATTTGATCATTGCATACTGATGAATAAATCATAAAGAAGGGAGTTCAACTGCGAATCATAAATATGCTTGTTAAACATGAAAATTTATTCTCCTACATCATCTTAAAAAAAAATCACACTGATACATTGATATGATTGACGTTTATAATGCTTATTAGACATTAGTCAAAAGAATAAATCTACAATACTGGAAGGATCTACATAAGATCAATTATTCACATCACAAAGCAGTTCAATGAGGACAATCTCTAATTGTAATCAACAATCACAAGGAATCAAATCTGCATGAATATTAGTAAATAAAATAATATTTATTAGTAGGATCAAGTAGAAAAATATCCAGTTATCAAGAATTCTAAAATCAACCGTACCCCGCAGGATTCGAATCCGGGACCTTCGGTATTGTAGGCGAACGTCTAACCATCAGATCGCTGGGCCGGCATCCAACGGTGTTAATGTCTAACTTGATCAATTCTCAGAGTTGCGCAACCTCATACACAGTCTTCAGTAGTAGTTACTGTCTACACCCAAACAGGTTGAACTTCACTGGTCACGTCTTCCCACTAGAACTCGGAGAAGATTCTTCACGAAGCTAGTCACTAGTGAGCACAGGTAATTTGCATTACGGGGTTGTGAAGATTGTTAAGTTACACATTTTGAAACCATGAATCGGTCAATGTTAGACCACCATTAGAAACCTAAAAGCACTGGACAGCCGTTTCGTTCTGGTATGGGACTCATCAGCAGTGCGCATCCACGACTCCTGCACTCCACAGGATTCGAACCCAGAGCCTTCGGTATTGTGGGCGAACGCCTAAGCATCGGACCACTGAGCCGGCATCTAGCGGTGCTGAGGAGTCCCATACCAGGACGAAACGGCTGTCCAGTGTTTCTAGGTTTCTAATGGTGGTCTAACATGGTTTCAAAAATGTGTAACTTAACAATCTTCACAACCCCGTAATTCAAAAAACTTGATTGTATCATAAACCGAAAAAAGAAAGCAAATTAGAATTTCCGATTTTGTCCATTCTAGACAGTAGATTCATTTCGTAAATTCATTACAATAAACATACTGTATTCAAACTAGCTTATTACATCCTAGGTTTTCAATCAAAGTGTTTGGACAGTTACAGTTGATAACTAATTAGCCATTCAGAATGAATAAGGTATGATAAAAAAACGTCAAAAAGTAGAACTCATAAGCTAAAATCGGACGCTTTTCAACTTTTGATACTTCTTATTAAATTCTGGTCATTTGATGACACTCAATTAGGAATTAGTTTGATTGAAAGTAGAACATAGCAATCATGAACTTTGGGTAGTAAAGTAAATTCCTTTTGGATACCTTTACATGAAAGTGGACAAATACATTTTTTTTAACACCATTCCTAATTTATTACATATCTCAATCATATTAAACTGCAGAAACTTCGAGGCTCATTTTTAACTAGTGTATTCATAAAGTATGATTATGTACATCTCGATCTATTCGGAATCGGTCTGAGTTCCGGTGCGGATGATAAAACCAAGGACTTGACACACACTCAACAGAGGTCATCCACTGTGAGCTATTGAATTTAAATAATAACTAACTAACTAACTAGCTTGTTTTATAAGTCTATCAGTACCAGTAGCATAATGGAGGCAATATGTTTAGTTAAATCAATGCGAATAATGAAAAAAAATAAACTGAAAAACTGTTCAAATTTCACAAATGGTATCTTATTCACTGATCGACTTATTTCAAATTTAAATAATTTAATCCAAAATGAAGTTTTCACTTGTGCAGATAATATTAAGTAATAAATTAGAAAGATAAAATATTGTTCTCTTAATGATTTCATTTTGTGGAAAAACATTTTTTTATCATAAAAGTTGAACTCTCTTCTTGTTTCTTATTAATAAATAATAAAAATTTTAGAAATAAATTTGTATAAACCGTAAGACTTTTTGGAAACAAATCAGAAAAATTTTTTAAAAAAATATGATTTTATCAATTACTGTGTTAGACATGTATTATAGACATACATAATTTCAATGATTGAAAATTCACTTATCGATTCGTGTTTACGCTTTTGATTAACTGAATGCCTGCAATATTCTTCTGTATAACATTTTATTTATCAATGAAAGACAGCTAGTGTGTGTAGGGTGTACATTTGGAAAATCAGAATAGTTTACAAATCTGAACGTTGTTATGCTACTTCATATTCAGTTAATATTCATCAAGTTTTATAACACATACATTCTTACTGTTACATACATGACTAGAGTCATAATTTTTTGACCGTGTGGAGCAGTATTCCATTCTGTTAATTAATAGATTTCTTGGCAGTGTTTGTTAGTGAACAGGATTCCAAAGAAGTGGATGATTTTCATCAATGCTCTCACTACGAGAACATTTTGGTTCGAGTGAGAGGTTAACGCGAATTAGTAACAAAACCATTAACCGTGAGTGGTGTTCATCAGCGGCACTCATGATCTTTATTTCATTTGTTTTTGCTACAAATGTTATCATAAAAATCAAATCTAACTTTTCAGGGGTTGATCTCCTATCCATAAATTCTTTTGTTAACTTAGAACACTCATGTGAAAAAAGCCTTGTTTGTGAATACATTGAAAAATATAGAGGATCCTAATCGTCTTAAGCGATAATGCTTTCATATTTTGGATGCACAGCTCCTTCATTGATTCAGATGTTACTATAAGATTGGTCCGGGTCAGTGCTTAAACTAATATGAGGGAGGAAAGTAGTTGGGAATCTTAACTTTCCAAACTATCTCTGAAGCCTTATCTGTAGGAATGAGTTAAAGTCTGAAAAATCATTGCACAGATTCAGAAAACTCAGTCTTTTACAGCCCGATTAACTTAAGGAGTACGAAATATGTCTGTCTATTGGTCAAAGGACTTATTAGCTTAGTTAAAGCCAGCTATATTCTAATTTCTTACTGCAAAACATTGTCTTTGAAAGTGAAAGATATGCATAGGCTGGAAGACTTCCATCACAAGTGTCTACAAGGCAATGCTTACTTGTTGCGGAACGGCTGAGTGAGCAATAATGTTTGGCATCGGGTGCTAGATAAGTTGTCTCACGGGTTGATGAAGTTATAAATATTTATCTACTGAAGTGGTAAGGATATGTATTACGTGCGCTTAATCACCGCTTACCCTGACAGATAGTGATAAGTGGTGTTGCAGTAGGTTGGCAGAATGTTAAGGGCTTCCAATCCAAGACATGACATCCGTCCACAAAGTTAACGCCGGTTGAGTCACACTATTAGGGACAGAATACCCAGTTGAGATCAGGGCGGTTATTAAGTCTAGTGACTGGAGACTGGTTGACATGGCTCAGAATCATTCACAATGCTATGAATCCATCAACTCCTTATCTTCTTTGAAATCTTGATTTGCTTCACATATAGGTTAATACTCTGTCATTTTCAACATTATTTTCAACACTTGGTCTTTTTCATCGTCATCGATAAAATGGTATTTCTATCTTGTTTACCATTTAATTTGTTTTTTCCCATCTCATTATGGGTACTAGCACCTGGAACAACACATATCTGTATCTGGATCTACATTGATGATGCCTGATTGACTATGTATTGGACGAGAATATGATACGAATGATGCTAAGTGTTCATTATTAAATATTAGATGAAAATATATAATCTAGTGATAACTTGCTAAAAGATTTCACTTTGTCGTTTGAACGAAAGTTAGTAGATAAGACAATGAACTACAGCAGGATGCGAGTTCTTGTTTATTTGCAAAATATTATTTACAGAATCCATTATGTTTAGGGACAAAAACAAATGAAGGTTAGAAGTCTTTTTAATATTCCTTACCAACCAATGAATCAAGATTTAATTATTTGATTGAATTCATCCCTTAGATATCGATATAACAAATGTACACATTAATCGACACGAAGTTTATAGATTCAGCAATGTATCTAAGTGTAGAAGTGAACCGTAGAAATACTGAGATGACTGAGAAAAGTGGATATCGAATACGATTAGAATTTTAATGCGTTTTCAACCGTTCCTTGCAATCAATGAAAGCCATTTGCATATTTTGACATGCTTATGCAAACATAGGAGGATCTATAGGTTTGTTGACTGAAAGACCTCTGGTTAATGAGAAATTATCTCATTAACCGGATAAGAAACGAAACTTGGTAATAATCTAATTTGTGAATCCCGTTGCCTGTTTATTGTCCTTTTTAGGGTACTACTGAAAACCAAAGAGCAATAGTTAATGTTTTTTTCCAGTATTGGGCTCATCAGCCGTGCACCTTGACTTCAGGAAGGGTTCGAACATAAGATATTCAAGTCACACGGTAAACCCTCAACCTGTAGACTACTGAATCAATATTTAACTATTTATATTTGTTTAACTAAGGTTAATTTGCTTTACAAAATATCAAATTAAACAATCATCACATAGCTAATACATCAATGATAAATCAGTAAAAACACTTTATGATATTTTAAGCTACAATTAGGCCAAATCATTACAATGGAATATTACTTTACCAAATGGAAAAGTTAAGTCTTTTACAGTGAGAAATAGAGGAAGTGATAACCATATCAAGGTCAGACATTCCAATACTGGAAAAGTCTAAAAGTTTCCATTTCGCTTAAATATGACCTATCTATCTCAAATGAATAGTTCAGTGATAATAGCTCTAATGATGTATTGAAAACTAATCTGCTTTTATTGATTATGGTAACCTATGGATTTACTGACAACATTCTCTTGTCTAATCGGAATTAATTCTTGAGTAGATACAACTAAACATGCTAGTTTGAGCATATTTTTACTAAATGAAAGCGAAATTTCATCAAATAAGATATTGGCTTATCATAGAGATGTACAGAACAGATGACTAACTAATAATCAAGTATTGGGAATGATTAACACAAGACAAATTTTCATGCTCATGTAAACTAAATAAAAAACACAAAAAACAACTTAAAAGTTATCACATATTTTATGCATTACAACATGCTAAATTACAGTAAACTAAAAACAAGAGTTTAAAGCATATACACATACATAATGATAACTGTACAGAGAAAATACAACATACGCACCGTTTAGTATAGGCGAATTGAAACGTTTGCCGTTGTTCACTGGATGATGATTTAAGACCAGTATGAGATGAAGAGAATTTATTACTGTCAAACAATAAGTAGTAAAGTAAAGAGTAATATGATATAAACATGCAACATTTATATATGTAATTTGAAAAGATGTACATGCAAATGAACGAAATAAAAGTACTAAATGCATCCATTCATGAGGAGAAAAAAATGACTCAATAAAGAATGATTGAACATACTGTGATCAACCGATTGTATAGACAAACAAATAAACGCATATATTGATGTGTGTATGCTTATACTTGTTCTTATAACACACCGAACATGCAATATAAAGTATGTCGTATTCATTAAGTTTACTTAGCTGAATTACCAGGCTGAAATATCTTTTATTTCCGATTATAGATATGAAAGAAACTTCGTAGACAATTATATTAGTTTAATCATGTATTATTTTAGCTTCTTTATTTTTTAAATTTAATAAAGCCTAATTTGATAGTGAATACATTTGTATTTAGAAAATGTTCACATTGAAATGAAGTCGATAGAATGTTATTAATTACAAAGTAGTTTACAATGATGACTGGATTAAACCAAACAATCATCGGAAATCAGGGCATAATGACACATCTGATTTTCCATAGTTTCAAACTCCTCAGTAGTTGACGCATTAGATCTTTAGGGTTCAATGCATTGAATTAGCCGCCAATAGGTTACATTAACAATTCTTATCAATTGTATAACCTTCATCCCAAATCATCAGAGCTATTCATTTGATTTCCGGTTTGGCTGGAATTCAGTAGTTTTAGTTTCTCATTAGAAATTGCGGAATTATTCTCAGAGACAGCCACTTGAGACTACAAATCAATTATTAACTGTAAATTCTTGTAATATACACATGGGTTATCAACCCCTCTGGTTCAAAATTAGACAGATATTGAACGTCGAAAAAAAAGGAAGGTGTAAATGTTTGATTGAACTTCAAGTTATTTGGGTCTCTTGCAAACAAACAACGATAGCTAAAGATCTATCGGAGTGAAGCTGTATAACTAACAGAGCAGTATTTACCAATTTTTTGATCATTAAGTAATCGTTTTAGCAACTTTTTAAACTTCGCAATTACTATTTTTTGTAATAACACATCTATGATATCTTGCATTCAAAATAAATTCATTATTTTGAGCATATGCTTAACTAATACTGCTAATAACTTAGGACAAACCAAGAATGGTTTCAGTGTTATAACTCAAATCACTGATTGACCTTATTTAGAAAGGAAGGAAGAACTCATTCGATGTTTCTTACGACTCCAAGCTAGTGTAAATCAATGTCCTAACCAAGGAATCAAACTCAAGATCATCAGGTCTCATGATAAGTATTTGATCTTTAGAACACTGAAACGACATTCAGTGATTTATAATTCGGATTTCAACCGATTTGTGACATTTTATGTAAGCATCATCTTATTCCATCGGCAATATCGTGGTGTAAACTAAACTATTCAGCGATATCTACAAATTCTTACACCCTTTGTATTTTTTAAGTGACATGTCATTTTTCACAATGATGAATATGAGCGGCATATCTATTATAAATATACAGACATTTACACATTTACACACTTTCTCACGTACTCACACGTTGTCCAAATATGATGATGTAATTTTATTCGATTCATGATTGGCAGCAGGTGAGACAGAAAGTTTGTTTTTGTAATCATCAAATGAACTGGATACCTGTCTCACAATATTATTATTATTATTATCATTATTATATAATATACTGCTATCCAATACAGTCATATTACTCGTCAACGGGCCATTATCAGTGGATTCAAGTTTATATTCCTGATATATTTGTGATGATTTATCATTCATAGTTGAATTGAAATATACAGTTGTAGATGATGAAGAATTGCTGACAGGATTAGATGAGACATTATCATGATCATGATTATTATTATTGGTCAAAGAAGGAAGAATAGTTTCTTGCGCTTTTCTACGTGATCTCATAGTGGAACTTTTCATATCACCACAATAATAACGTTCCATACTTTTAGATCTTATGTATAATGAGGAATCGGTTGAACTCGTTTGTGGTTCACATTGATGATGATGTACGGAATATGATTTACTCAAAGCATTTGATATGGATTTATTCACTTGACCATGTGAAAGCCAATGAAAGCTAAATAAAATGATGGATATGTTTATACACTAACTATTGTTGTACCACATACAATTTTAATGGTAAAAATTTTTTTATTGTAGTGCAAATACCCTGTTACTAGACTAAACGGAATTTGTATTGTTTAATATACGATGATTAAAATATGAATAAGAGGTAATAAAATATTTTAAAATTTATTATCAACTTGTTGTGTTAGTAACTTAAGTTTTTGGCTGTAATAACGTAGTCATGAGGCGAAATTCTAACTTGAAATCCTCTTGGCCAAGGGAAAGAATGTAGACTGAATGACACATTACGCTGAGAAATGGCGACAGATATGGAAAGGGCGAATAGCGATTGGGAAAAACTGGAAAGAAGAGTCAAGGATAGAGTTGGTCAGAGGATCCTATTCGTCAGTATATGTTCCACAAGAGGTAACGGGTGTAAGTAAGTAAGTAAGTAAGTAAGTAAGTACCATTTACTTGAAGTTCCTTCCAACTCTTTTCAGAATTGAATCAAACGCTTTTTAGTCGACTGTGAAAATGATAATCAACAAATGGTAGGAATGAGTTTGTAGTGTGTGTGCATTAATATGTCGAGCCCACAGGGCTTGTCTCACCCTTTGGACGAATTAATGAATCCATTCTTTTCGAGTTATTCACACATCTTTCGATCTTGTCACTTATTCGCTCGTAACATTGTTTGCTTTTATTTGAGTGTAAATCTGCATTGATTACTTCGCTAATTACATATCTAGCCTATTATTGCCTGATTATGAGTACTCAGTCATTTCTCATCACATAAAGTTGTCTCAGTCACCTTCAGCACTTCACTTCTCTCTGCCTTTACACTTAGTATTCCTGTCTGTCTGTGTGAACAACTGCATGAAATAAATTCATCCAGTTGAATCCATATTCGGCTTTTTACTACCACCGTCATACAAATAGGGTTCATCTAAGCATGATATACGGAAACAGAAAGAAAGATTTATTTCATCGTCCGAACTGGAGTCAGATCACGGGACACTAAAAGTTTTATATATGGAAAAAACTATAAGATTTTAATCAAATGTTATAAGATAATTTATATTCAAGCGTATGAGTGTATGTACATGCACAATCAAAGTGAAAATATATATTACACAGTGAACAATGCTTTTTAAGATAAATACATATAATGAAACTAGCATGTTAAAATAATGATAATAATATAATGAAGCATTTACCATAAATCACATAATTATATTTGGATAAAAAATAAAATTTTGAAAACAAAAAACAGAGATGCAGATACTAGATTATAATGTATGCCGTATTACAGTTTCCTTCTTAAGAACAAAAAGAGATATTAGCTCGATAACCACTGAAGATTTTGAACCAATGGATGAGTGCTTTGTCATTGTGCCGGGCTTATTATCAGTGTTTATTTACAACGGCGTTATCGGAATCTGAAACTTTCTTTCGTGAGTCCGAACGTTTAGTGGCAAGGCCGCTAAAGAGTGAACAAGTTATATGCAAGCCTAAGTTCAATTAGTTAAAGACTATGGGTCCTGGTTCACTGGTCAAGAGGTCAAGCTTTCTAAACGGGGGAAAAAGTTCCTGAGTTTGATCTCCAGTGGCGAAAATATTAAGTTTCCGGTAGTCTAAAATTGACCGACAAGTAGATGTCCTAAAATGAAATGTTTACGTGAAACTTCTTATCTAGGACGTAAGTTTCACGATAATCTCTATGACTACTTCTATATTTTACGAGACATTAAATAAGCATCCACCACAGTTTATATTAATGAACTGAAAAATATCTCACTTCTTCCGGAAGTCAGTTAGAGCCTAATTAGCTCAGTGGTTACGTCACATACTAGTCAGAAGGAAAAAGCAGGTCGTAAATCAACGAGCAACATCCTTTCCCTCAGTTGTACATGAAAATCTTACTGATGAATGCAAAGTGGCAAGAGATCTAGATCCAGAATTTTCTGTGGTATGTCACCACCTAACTTAGAATCACATATACATGACAGTATACAAAACGTGTAACATAACACGTAAAAGGAAATTTAATTTTATCAAGAAAGTACTGAATTTACATTTCACCCTGAGCTTGGAACTTTTGAACGATATACCATGTACAATATCTAATCACAGTGTCTAGTGTGACCGATGAAAAGTAGCTTGTATTAATTAGACATTCAAAAAAATATACCACAAGCAGTATCGATTAATGTGTCTTGTTCAAATCTCTTTCAAAACGACGCAAATAAGACACATTAAAGATTTTCGATTTGTTGTGTCTTTTTATCTGTGATATAACAAAAAAGGTTCTTTAGCTTAAATACATGAAAAAACTGAAAATCAAATTGAATATTCTTAAATCATCAGATATCAATCGATGAATTTTGATGACCACAGCAATAGCTCCTGGAAGAATCTAATTATCCTAATTAAGATTTTCCATCTTTTCTTTCAACGTTAATGAAAACAATAAACAAGTAAAACTTTGATTTTTATAGGGAAAACAGCTTGCCGTAGTTAAGATAATGGAACCAGAAAAAGCATCCTTTGAAGAATATAGATCTTTGGAAGAATAAATAAATGACTTAAGGTTAGAATCTAAACAGAATATCATTCAAATGGCCGTCCAGTGCTTCCATGTTTCTAATGGTGGTCTAACATTGATCGATTCATGGTTTCAAAATGTGTATCCTGTTTTAAGCTAATTTATTAATATATATATATATATATATATATATATATACATTAATAAATTTCGTCCTGGTATGGGACTCATAGTGGTCCAGAGGTTAAGCATTCGCGCAAGACACCAAAGGTTCTGGGTTCGAATCCTGCGGGGTGCAGGAGTCGTGAATGCGCCCTGCTGATGAGTCCCATACCGGGACTAAACGGCTGTCCAGTGCTTCTAGGTTTCTAATGGTGGTGTAACGATGATCGATTTATGATTTCAAAATGTGTAACATAGTAATCTTCACAACCCCGTAATGTAAAACAGAATAGATTGAATTATTTAATCTTTTCAGATGAATTAGCGTATGTATTGTAAAATGATATATACAAACACGTATTTGATGGTACTAATTATGGAATTCTCTATTATAATGATCACTACAATAGTAACAATGAACATGAAGTAAAAGAAAAAAACGTTCTAAATTGTTCAGTTCCGGATCAGTTAAAATAAATTATTTGTAAATTAAAATGGTCAAAAAGGAAAAGAATTCACAGTGATAAAACCATAATTTAAGGCTAGTAAATTAGGTTGAATAGTTGGATTATAAGAATAGGAATACGATTTAGGCAGAATACAAATAACTGCGTTTCCTAGTGGTTCATTTCGAAAGATAATTCCCAGAGTTCTATGACCAGTGAAATTTTTACTCTGTCGAGTGTTAGGCATTATCTAGGTTGTGACAGTGAAAAGTGAATGTGAAGTATCGCCAGATCGTTAAATTTAAAAGTGTGAACCATTGAGCCTAGTCACAGTGGTGTACCGTTTAAGTGCCTGCCATGAGATATGAAAGTACTGGGTTCGGTCTTTGGTAGCTCTGTGGTTAAAAACAACTGAAATCCTTGTATTAGGATAAAACAACTGGTTAGTGCTTTCGGATTTTTAATAACTAAAAAATCACCTATACAGATCCTTTAAGCTTCTTAATATGATATGGATCAGAAGATTTTATTTGCTGACAAATCTCTATTTTTTCAACTATAAATATACAAAAATTTTATTCACCTTCTCTAACTATATTTTCATTGTATGTGATGGTAAGATATACTGAACAGTTTCTCAAAATCTAAACAATCGTATCCGGCTACTAGTTCATTGTTCAATAGCTTACAATCAAATGTTTAGGTAGTCGAATTTTTTTTAAAAAAAATTCACTTAATCATGTCTAAGCAATCTTCCACAAATATGACATCGAAATCAATACACCTAATGTAAGTAAGTACAAAATGAAATGAACATGTGTAAAATAAGCAACGATATGATTAAACCTCAATGTGTGATTGAGATAGTGAATCAAGTATGGAATTTCAAAAAAACACAATATTATTGAAGTGGTAACCACAGTTATAAATGATGATGAAGTAACCAGTGAAAATGAAATTAAACAAAAAACAACAGTGTTATGATGTAGAGATGATTCAATTTGAAATGAGTTTACATTTGATGGAATGATTTTCATCAGTGAAAATTATTCAAAATAGTAAAAAGAGCATCACGCAATTGTTACTTTCTCTATTCGCAACAAACAGCCTGTTTTTATATATTGAATAGTTCAAGTTGTAACATTACATCATAGTCATGTTTACGATGAAATCGGATTCTAAACATTTTGTCTACACCTGCCAACAAGACCTAGTTCAACAATAAAGACTTCAAGGACTGATGACACTTGTAAGGTTGGTTGTTCCAACGCTTGCCTTAACCTAATTTTACTCCAATCAACACGAAATATCAAGGTAGGTTATAGTTGAGGGTGTTGGATATTTATCTCAACTATCTCATTCAATGAATATTTATCATTTTATCAAATATGAATATAATTACAAGTTTTAGCCCTCAGAGCAAGGAGGTTTTTTATTGCACTAGTTATGGTTGATATAGCTTATTAATTCAACCAACCTACTATCACTTATGACTGTCTTAAACAACCTTTAAAATCTACTGACAATGACTTCTTGTTAAAATTTCGGGAAGCGATTTGAAAGTTGGTCAGTAGTGAACACATAGTTATGATTAAAATGAGAAACTTGCAGAAATTGTTCAAGATCATAAACTGATCAAAACTGCATACAAATTGTGTTGTCCTGAAGACAATATGCTCATTGATAGTCCTAAACGTTCTGCGTTAAGTTGCTGACATGTTGATGGATGCGCACTACTAAGAAATCACAAAACTAATACCTCTTGGTCTTCAATTATTATTCAGTTAACAAAGGTTGTGATGCATATTTACCAGTGTTTTGTGCATATGGGCGTACGCATTTAATATATGTAATCAGATATATGATAGTTTGTTGAAAATTTGCATGAATTGGTTTTCTGAGTGTTTAGTGTTATATGTATATATATAAATATATATTTATATGCATACATTTACAGATGTATCACCATTCAGCACTTACACATCGATGAGACTTGGACTAAAAAGTGTGGTAATACTTCGCCAACCTTCACCACATCTACAGGAATAAATCAGATCAATATAACAACAAAAAAATGCCAATGTATAAATCATAAAAATACAACATGATAGTCTATTTATCAATTATTGAATATTTTTCTGAGTATTTATTTGATGTTTTTTAGACTTACGCTCGTTCAATATTCAATCTTTTAAATTGATTCTTTCCATTAGGAGTGAATTTCGACAGTGATGAACCAGTTTCATCTACATCATGTAAATATGTGTATAAAGAAATGTGAAAATAAATATAGAAAGAATTAGAATAATCAGATTTAAAAAAATTAAAATATTCTTTAATGATGTGTAATGTGAATAAAAATGAAAATAGTCCTATATTAAAACACGATAACAAATTGCAAAACAAACTTGAAGAATACGAAGAATTCAATTCTAAAGTTTTGATGACAAATGATGAGTCTAAGTTCCAGGGCAAAATACCAGCATTAAGCTGAAATGCTTAAAACGTTTACAATGAAGCACATCCAGCTGTAGGTTTGACCAATGACAGATACAATTATTTCATAGTACTAAGTCAAGGAACGATCTGAGTTAGATAATCGTTGTAAGAAAGACAGTAGTGGATAGTTTTTTCGTATTCTTATGCGACTGTTAAGAAATGGATATCAATAAATGCAGAATTCTGCACTGATCGCTTCGTCTCACTGGTTATGTAGTAGATATCCTATTGTTCAGGCTTCATGCGTGACACATAATCCTTCAAGCTTGTCATTTCATCACCACAAGCTGTTGACTGGTAACGTAACAACTCGGCTAACTTCTTTCTGTTCACACTATCTTCGTGGATGCCAAGTTTTATATTCTTCGAGAATTGTTCAAAGAACTTCTTGTAGTTCTCCTTATCTTCAGACAACTCAATACATTTCCTGACTAGGCTCTTGCGAATCATCTTCAACACGTTACTCTGTTGCAACATCTCACGGCTAATGTTTAACGGGAGGTCTTCACTGTCTACGACTCCTCGGACAAAAGACAGGTAGTCAGGGATCAGCTCTTCAGAATTGTCCATGATAAACACTCTCCGCACGTACAATTTGATGTTATTTCGCTTCTTACGATTCTCAAACATATCAAATGGTTCACGCTTAGGCACGAATAGCAACGCCCGGAACTCCAACTGACCCTCAACAGAGAAGTGCTTCACTGCCAACTGGTCCTCCCAGTCATTTGTTAACGACTTGTAAAACTCGGCATACTCTTCTGCAGTTATATCTTCAGGGTTGCGCGTCCAGATAGGCTTAAGTTTGTTCAGCTGCTTTTCTTCTGTGTACTTCTCCGTCACTTTCTTTTTCTTCTTCTTATCTTTACTCTCCTCCTCCTCATCTTCATCTAGATCTTCGACTTTCGGCTTGTCCTCAGATTCTTCGGACTCCTTCGTCTCCTCTTTCTCAGCTTCGTCGTCTGACACTTCTTTGGTTCGTTCTTTATCGGCAACTAATTTGATGGGATAGTTAATGAATTGAGAGTGCTTCTTTACTATATCACAGAGTTTTCTCTCCTCAAGAAATTCCATCTGGTCCTCCTTAGAGTACAGTATAACGTTTGTGCCACGTTTCGGCATCTCACTATTATCTGGTGCAATCGTAAAAGAACCACCAGCAGATGACTCCCAGATGTACTGGTGGTCGTCATTATTTTTCGTCACCACTTGCACTCGATCAGCCACTAAGTAGGCAGAGTAGAAACCCACACCAAATTGACCAATCATCGATATGTCAGCACCTACTCGCAGATACGCCATAAATGCTTTCGTGCCGGAAGCAGCAACCGTCCCCAGACACGCAACTAGATCTGCTTTAGTCATCCCGATTCCAGTATCTAGCACAGTTAACGTCTCAGACTCTTTGTTCGGGATCAGTTTGATGTACAGATCATCTCCCGTATCAAGAAACGACGGGTTAGTCACACCGGTATACCTTGCTTTGTCCAAAGCGTCACTTGCAAAATACTCAAAACTCTGAGTTAGTATCTAATGACTCGTGTTTCTAGCTTCAACCTCACATTGATTGTCACTTATACTATCTAACTGATGCTTGATATGGTTGAACCCCAGTGATTATGGTTTGTCACAAGAACTCCTACAATTATCTCACAAAATTCGTCACTAGTAATCACAGATTGACTGTATTGGCATATTGAAATTCATTTGACAATCTCTTTTTAATTACAAATGAAAAAAATTCATTTCAATGAGACTATTTTGATTGTTTGAAGATAGTTGAAGACTATCATTAGAGATGTTATATACTAGTCAACAGTCATCAGTACCAGTTGTCTAAAGTTATGAAGCAGGTGAAACACATGCAGACAAACACAAATGATTTGAACCCTAAGGAAAAATAATCATTCTTTAAAGTTGTTTGTTAAGTACACTTTTAGAGAAAATTTCTGGTAAGTAAAAAAATGTTTTTGGTGTTTACCTTTTGAATTATTTATCGAATTGTTCAAACTTTGAATGATATCATACTTTTCCGAAGCAGAAGAGGAGGAGGCCTAAATTGGATATACAAATACAATGTCAGTATGATGTTTAAAATATGCATTATTGAGAAAATCTTAAACGATTTAGGAAAATTGACATTTTAGTAAATATTGTCACACTTACTAGATTTGAATATAGTTTTGCAAACAAATACTGATTAGGTTATTTGTCTAAAACCATGCGTTTCACATTCATGATGCCTACTGATGTTATGAACTAGAACGCTAAGACCAGACGTGACAAACTATTTAGTGAAAGACAATTTAGTAGCAAAATGTGTACACCATATCTTCAGACTTCATTTACAAAACAAGCAGATTTACGGCAGTCTTCTTTCACATTCCTTCTAGTTTTCAACAGACTTTCATTGCTCCATGTATTCGGATCCGACAGTCATCTCTACAGTGACAACTTCAAGCGACAGTACATTGCATACTACTTATAACTCACGTTTTGAGTAGTATACACCACACTGATACTGTCTTGACACTTATTGTTTATACTGTTTGAGTGGATTAGGAGGAAGGTGGAAGGAGGTTTACCAAGACCGGCCATCAGTCAATGGCTAATGAACTGAGCCATGTTATTAGGCTGAGATTACCTTAATGGGGATCACGTGATTGTCATTTAAGCCACTGGTTTACTACATTTACTACATCGATGACAGTGACACGGGTGAATTCAGTCTTTGGATATTTTTTTAGATCTCCAGTTTTCAAGGTATCGAACTCTTTTTTTCCAGAATATAATTCTTTTTTTCAATCACCATTTCGTCTGTGCCTAATATTTTCCAATGCCTTTGATACTATTACTACTTCTACTATTATTTGTTTTCATAATTTTATCTCATTGTGTCAATACGATGTGGTAACTCAAACCAATAAAGACAAACGTTTCACAAAGTACATTTGAAGAATATACACAATAATATGATTTATTGATAGGAAAAAAAATGATAAGAAAATGGCTACAGCAAATCACAAAAATGTGCTTGTAAATCAGTGATTGTGTAAACTATTTAATAAACAATTATGTAAACGTGAATCAATAATTTCAATTATGGGATTTTTTTGTGATTAAAGATAACATTATGTTACTAGTTACAATGCAGTTATATTGTAAACACAACAATAAGAATAATGTGCAAAGATTGTTGGAATCACAGTGATGATAGAAGTATTGGACGCATTATTCAGTTTGTGTATTCACAACACATAAATTACATAGTATTGTAAATATCTGTAGTAAAATTAGGTGGGAAATTCTCAAGAAAGAATCGCATAAGTAATCTGCCTTGTTGCGGTTGGTTATAAATATAATAGATGACAATACAACTCATTATTCTTGATACTGTTGCAAAACCTACTACTACTACTACTTATAACTTCATAACAATCTCTACAGTCATAATTACCAGTACTGATATTACTACTGCTGCTAATGACACTAATGCTACTATTGCTGTGATCAGTATTAGTGCTGTTAATACAAATGCTACTAGTACTATCATCATGCAATCACTATTATTATTATTATTATTACTACTACTATTACTACTGCTACTGCTACGACTACTATGACTACTACTACTACTTCTACTATGACTACTACTACTACTACTACTACTACTACTACTACTACTACTACTACTACTACTACTACTACTACTACTACTACTACTAATACTCACACTACTACTACTACTACGTCTATTACAAATTCTACTATTACTACTACTACTAATACTATTACTACTACTACTACTACTACTACTACTACAACTACTACTACTACTGTTACGCTGATTCTGTATTTATTTGATGCAATCAAATAAAGAAAAAAATGACAAACAGTAAATAACTAGTAAGAAGTAATGACTAGTAGAAATAAATGCGAGAATGCAAGAATGCAAGATAACAAAATATTCATCAGTTATTATACAAATACTGATTATAGTCTCTACACATTACTTGAATATATAACACAAGATGGAAATAAAAGTGGGATAATAAAAGTTGAGTTTAGAACGTGATCCAGTTATCTAAAAACTAATGATTGTTGATTTTATGCAGCTATAAGGATTCATATCCCTAAAAACAATGATTCAACCCGCCCTGAGCCCCTAAGTGGCCACTGCTGATCCCGAGCCCGGGTAAAGGAGGGTTAGGCTTCGGGTTGGCGAAGCCACCCCATAGAAAACTAACTCGCTAAGGAACACATTATGCTGAAAAATGGAGACAGACATGAGAAGAAAGGACAAAAATTGGACGGAACTAGAAATGAAATCGCAGGGCACAGTAGGTTGGAGAATACTGGTTGGCGGCCTATGCTCCAACGGGGGTCACAGGCATAAGTTGTTAAGTAAGTAAGTTGTGAAAATTCTTAGGTTTCATATCACTCCGCCTGTAGACATTTCGGGGCTACTGCCTGTCCCAAGCCCAAATAAAGAAGGAGGGTGGGGCTTGGGGTTGTCTACTCCACCCTGTAAAAAACTAACTCGCTAAAGAACACTAACAATAAAAAGTAATTCAAACCATTTAAACCCTCCCCAGGGAGTTAAAAGGTTTTCGTTCACAAGAGTTATGACATCTCATGGACCTTCTCCAAAATGCTAGGCACTCTGATATATTAATAATGACTGATGACTTCAATGCTCAAGTACGTAGACTAAGTGAATAGGAAAGACACCTGAGTGGATCTTATGGTGTCGCGGCTAATAGCACAGATAATGGCGACCGTCTTCCGCAGCTATGATCAAAGGACCGCCTATTTCTAGCAAACACTAACTTTAAACACAAAGAAAAACATCTTCTGACATGGCGACCTCCAAAGTCGTTCCAACAATAAACCCAACTAGATCACATCGTCATCAGCCACCGATGTAGGGGTTTATCACAGGACCGTCGCTCGTTGTGGGGCACATGTTTAGCTTCAGATCATGCCCTACTGCGAGCGCGTATTTGTCTGAGGCTTACTGGACGTAGGAAAGACACCGCTAGAAAACCTCTTAGGGTGCTACTTAATGATAGCACAGCCAAGAAAATATTTCATGAGCAACTAGAAAAGCAGCCAGTAAGCCATGTAGGTGATTTTCCATCCAGAGGCAGCTTGAAATAAAGCTGTGGAAACATTAGTGATATCTGCTAGTGAGGTAAGAAGCCTTGGGTCACAGTAGCATTCACCGAACTGATAGACGCTCGTAAACTCATATCATCTGGCTCAAAACATGACAAAGAGCGAAGTCAGCTTAAGTGCAGGCTGATAAAAGTCTGAATTCTCAGCAGTGGACCTTCTACCAGGAGATTCATTGGTTGACATAAGATATGTCGATGACATAGTCCTCCTACTTGGTGAAGACGCTGACAAAATGCAGAATCTTCTGGCCACCGTATGCAACAATGCAGGCATGTTCGGGATGCAGTTTTCCCCCTCGAAATACAAAATGTTGCTTAAAGATTGGGTTTCATCAGTACCTGAACTAGTGATAGGGAGTGAAGAAGTCGAGTTTGTAGACCGCTTCATTTATCTCGGGAATTTCATCAATGTCAATGGACTAGTGACTCACGAAGTTTCAGCACGAATACAGAAGGCTCGATTGGCTTTTGCCAAGCTGCGTCATTTAGGGTGTTGGTGAGATATCCGTTTGCTAAGCAAAGGACAAGTGTACTGCGCAATAGTTTGCTCTACCCTACTTTATGGCTGGGGAACATGGCCAGTCCGAGTGGGAGATATTCTTAGGTTGCTTGCCTTCAACTTATAGGTGTCCTCGAAGCATTATCGTCGGACAACCGATTGTTGTTGAGAAACGGGTCCTAGGTAAAGATGGCAGGTCAATACATGAAGTTTTGAAACTTCATCAGTTGAGGTGGCTGAGACATGTGTTGCGTATGCCTAACCACCGACTACCTCATTGAACGATGTTTTGTGGTGTAAGAGTAGGTTGGATGAAAGCTAGGGGCGGCCAAACCAAAACATGTTAGAAATTCATGAGGTCACAAACAATTGGGCTGAATCATGTTGGTAGATGCCGACTACCTGGTTGGGGTCCGCGAGATGGTAGAAATCGATGGTCAGAGACCTTGAATGGCATGTTTCAAAACTGTTTGCAATGGCGCAGGTGCATCCACCCTTTGTGCTCTCTCAAATCCTAATCTTCTGAATTCCTAATGATGGGTTTTCCTATTTTTTCAACTGATTCCTCTAAGGTATACATTTAGAATGATATATTCGATCAATAATCTCTTTGATTACTGCTAATACTTCTGCTACCTCTACTACTATGGGTTTTGAATTCACAATTACGTCCCTGTGCTAATGTAAGCAAAATTAAGAAATAAAAACTTTCCAGTTTTATGTCACAATCGGTATAGTCTGTTTACTTATCCCGTCAAAAAACTGACAAGAACATGAAGGTTTAATTTTTGAATGGTTCCAAACACAAGAGTATATTGTCTTCATCAAATAAATCAAGAAGATTATGGTTCCAGTGAAAATTGAGATTTTAGATAAAGAATTCTATTAGAAATACATTTCTTCTTCATTAGTCTAGGTTTTGTTAAACAGTTAAGCAAAGTAATCAATAAAACTTCGATTAAATCGCCACCTGTTGACTAATGTTTTTTCAGATCACTAAACATACTGAAAAATATCTTATCAAATAATTTAGCCGAATGAATTCATTGGAGAAAATTTGTTTACTTGTAAACACAGTACAACTGTCTGTTTCTTGAAGTTAGAACAACCAGTTGTATACACATACTTATTTGAATGCTATTTGATCTGTTGAAGGAAATACGGTAATTGTAACTTAGGACTCCAATAGTAAACTTTGAAATTTTTAGAATGATCGGTTTATTATGGCCACTCTTCCTGGGATACGCATAATCTCTTGACAAGTTCTTCACAGAATGAAACGTATGCTCTGAAATACATTTCTAGGCATCGTAAAGTTTAAGAGTCTAAAGACTTGGATTGTCAGTTAACACAGCAGGTTTACAACTAAGAAAGTACCAGTTACGAGTAAATGCTTCTATTCCTGCTAGTCATCACTCATTAATAAGTTCTGGTTGTTGATATTCAGTACAGCTACTGACTAGTTCCACTTCCCCTTATGTTCATTTCGAGCTGACTGCCTCAATGTAGAGCTATGTTGTAGTTCATGGAACATTTACTATACGAATAACAGTGTAAGCTAGTAGGTGACTGTCGTCCTGTTTTGAACTATTCACCGAGGTGTATTTTATAGTGAATTTCAACATTAAAATGTAGTGAAATCCAAATGACTAGTATCAAACAGAATAAAATGAACACTTAGAATTTCATAGTAAGTCATATATATATACACTTATATCATAGACGTTAAAATACTACTCATTTAAAAAATTAATCAAATCAATTAAAACATAAGAAAAAACTGTAGGAATGTTTACATTTAATAACATGAACTTATTTCTTGATCTAGGCAAATTGGTATGTTGTTGTACAGATGTTGTACATCTTCGTATAATTGGTGAATTACATTTATCCGGTGAATTGAATAATTGTACACGTTCATTTAATGCACAATCTGCTGATGTTTGTCTACCATCAATATAATTATTTTTTGTTAATTGACGACACCATTGAGATGATGATGATAATGAGGATGGTGTTACTGGTGGTAGTGCTGGCGGTAGTGCTAGTGATCGACTATGTGCATTATGATATGTTTCTTGATGATAACTCCTACCATATTGTGGTGGTAATAGATTTATTCTATTTGAATCTTGTATGTTGTTACCATTAAGCATAAAAGTTGGTGGAGATTTCATACTGTAACGATTTTGTGCCAAGTAATGTTTACTAGTATTTGTATTGAAAATAATATTATTAGTACTACAACTAGTCATAGTATTCATATGAGTAGTTGTAACATTCGACTGTATAATTTTTGAATAACGTAATTCATTCAAACTAGCTGATTTAAATTGATCAGTATTGTATAAATAAGTATAATTTTCATTAGGTAATAAAAATTTATTATTATAATTGATTGGTTGTTCATTTAATAAATGTGCATTATATGCAGTATATTGTTTCTCATCATTGAATAAACGTGATGTCGGTGGAGTCGATTGAGTACCACTACCAGCAGTCATTGACTGATGTATCACAGTTAAATTATGTTCAGATTGATTAGATATATTGATAAATGAACTATTATTATTAAATGTAACTAAAAATATAAAGAAAGAGAAGAATATAAAAATATTAATACATATGAAATAAAAGATAAAGTAATAAATGCGGATGACAATATTAAAGCATGGAAACAATTTTTATTGCAACTTAAAATTCACTGTGATAATCTATTTTCGCTTAAGCATAATGTGACAATTTCTTCTTCTCTCTTTTTTCTCTTCCGTACTTTGTGAATTTTCCATCTTTTTTATTTCATAAACTATCACCTTATGTTTATTTACTGCACTGTTATGCAATTGACCTTTTTATTAATTTTCTCATAAAATGCTTTGACAAGTGTATATTGTTGGTGTGACTAGATTGTTCAAAATGTAAAGCGCCTAATTTCTGATCATGTTTTTTCATTGTTGTATCAACATTTACCAAAAAGGGATTAATTTGTTTTTAAAATGAATAACTCTTTCTCTAAGTTGTTTTTCAGGAAGTAATATGTAGAATCGGAACAGTATCTTATATTTGTAAGAATATCGATTGTGTGGCGGGTATCGTATACTTTTTTTCGCCGTCAATTTACTGTCGAAAATGAACAATGTCCAGGGAAAAGTTGTATAATGTAAACATCAGGAAAGAAACACTAATGAGAAATTATTCTTTGAATAGTTTTTAAAAACAAAAAGTAAAAATTAAGTAAACTGAAAACTAAATGAATTTCGCCTAATGAATAATCTCCCTTAGTTAAAAAAAACAAAACAAAACGAAACTATGCAAAACGGGAAGAAGCGAATCTTTCGAAGTAGAAGACAAATATTTCACTTTGGCATTTGAATGCTTGCTGTACACTCATCTATATATATCTATATACCTGCAAACACATGTAACGGAATAGGTTTGTGCATACATTGTATAATATGTGATCGAAAGGATAGAAGATATTATGTGAACTGTAGATGGATGATAAACTCTTATTGATCAATGACATAAAATATCAGATATAATACTTGTTTACTGCTATAGTGACATATAATATAGTGCTTATGTGTATGAATAATACACAAGTAGCCTATATAATACCAGCATAATAGTGTAGTTATAACAATAACAATAATTTAATTTGAAAAATCATTTCATGGTATGGACAGTTTGATAAGAAATGGATGAGACACTAAGAAAAAATATATTTAAATGCTTAAAGATTTTTACTTCAGTTTAGCAATATTGGTAGGTCTGCTAAACAAGCGTAAGATCTGATTTCAATCAGCTTCTAATAACCTCAGATTAGTCTTCACTGTAACCTGAACACAAGAGATAAGGCTCAAAGTACCAGATGGACGCTTTATTCCAAAGTTAGTTTATGTACAGAAAAATGAGGATATTTATAAAGTTACTTATGAGGTTCGAGAACCACACAAAATATAGTAGCAGTATGGCTGAATATCTAATCAGAATTGCGGCACGTGGTGCTGCACTCTCCTGATTCTACTGCGGCTTTTCGATTCAATGCTGATTGGATTAAACGTTCCTGGAATTTCTAAGCCTCTACAGACGTTTGTGAGGGAAATTTCGAGGCTTACCGAAAATAATTATTATTTTTGGTTATTTCATAAAAGATATCGGTATGAATTACGGTGTCCGAGATATGATACTGATACGTACTAACCGTCCAAACTGACTTCTTGAGCCAGAAGGTAAAAGCAGAAAATATGTATATTTCACTACCCGATACTCATTAAAATATATAAATCCTACTTCCTTAGAAAAGGAATCCATTTCTTCTTGACCAACGACATGCAGTTTTCCTTTAAAATATATGCTGATGGTCACCAAATAGACATATCATTCGACCACTTCTGATTGAATACCTATATGTGACATACTTGATCAGTTCTCTCTCTATAGTTGTCCAGTTAAGTGGCTGGTATTGCATTCGTTCAGACAGAATATGCGATTAACGTTCGAGCCTAGAACATTGTATTTACTAAGAGAATGTTTTTATTATGAAGCAGTGGCTTCGAAGTCGATTTACTTCACTTTTAATCAATAAATCATGAGATTTTCATACTCGAATTGTGTAGCTTGAAGTTAGGCACATAACCTTGATATTGGTAAACAGGTTAAAATGACTGTTAATTAAACCAGTCAGATAGATAAATAGATTAATAAGTAAAGCGTGTACTGTCGTTGCTGAATAATTTAATAACCAATATATCCGAGCTGACGAATTCTGTTGATGGAATCAATGCAATATTTTCTCTGAATAAATTTAAAGCATATATATATATATATATATATTTACTAACCTGGAGTAAGGGAACGCCGCAATGGAGTTGGATAATTCAACTGGAATACAAATAATAAACAGAAACCAAATAAAATCAAGTAGGAAAAAAAATCATCATTTCATACAAACTGACCACCCAATATTAATCGCAATAATAACAACAATAAGTGCTTCCAGGCTTTTAAATACGGTCTAAATAGGACTAGTTTGGTACTTTAACTATGGATGTTCTACCATATCTACGAATCCCCATACACTACTAACAATCATATAATCACCAGTGATTACTTTCAAGATACAACTTTTGAAAATCTGTTGAGAAGATGTGACCAGTACAGTCCAACCGTATTAGGTATGAGAGAGTTATTCATCATAGACAGTAACCGTTGTTATATCCCCCTAGTTCATAGGGCTGATTGAATTTAATAGATTGGATTACGATTTTCCCATTAATTCAAAGGGCTTTTCATCACAAGCACTGTATTTTAGTTTCCATTTGTTAGAGACAGACTGAAATAGTGACCGTACTACATTCTAGATGGTACACTTCAATTGATCTCAGTTCCAAAGGAAATTTTCGAGTGTAGAGAAGATCAAGTCCAACGTCAACGTCCAAAGACCCCTCAATACTAACACCGACCAATCAACTAATATAGATTAGTGATGAGTTGTATGAATGTTCAACAATGTCCTTAGACTGATTGACAAAAATTGACTTTCTGAACAGATTCACTCCTCATTATCACATACTGGTTAGAAATACTGATTGATGTGACGAAAAATCTTGTAATAATATTAGTAACTATCCAATCAAACTGCGACCCTTAGCCCTTAGTTTTTTCTAAATATTTCTGGAAAGTTTCTGTTCAATACTGATCGAGTCAGGTGTTTCCAAGCTTTTTTCTGCTTCAGGAGACTTTCGAAAGGAATTTTCGAAGATTCGCAGTACAGTTGATTAACTGACCTAGAAAATGTCAGTTACCTTTAAGAAAACAAAAGCTTCTTGGGATTGCACAAACAGGATAAGCGACAATGTAGTCATTTAGATTTTGAACTTATTGTCTACATATATAGTCTCACAGTAATATAATAGATTTGAAGGAAAACTGAAAAACACCGATTGTAATGTAGGGTTTAGTTCAGAAGAGGTAGATTGCCGGTAGTAATTGTACCCGTGTTGTCCCATTTAAGACTCTCCAGCCTCACTTGTCTGATAAATCCCGAATCCAGCAAAACGTGAGCTCTGGTCATATTCCATCTATCTTAAATAAACTTTTGTCATAACGTCTGAAATTGCAGTGATAAGCACAGGATGCACAAATTTCACTTAAGATCAAATGAAATTAAATCCTCAATTTAGATAAAACGACGTATTCCCAACTAATTGTAAATTAAAACAGAGATTTAGTTGCATATAACTAACTATCTTCTACTTTTTGTTTTCTAAGGCATGTGTGGTGCGAGCTACTTATAAGTAGTATATGACGTTAGTGTCAACGTAATGTCTGGCAGCAGAAGATGAGGGAAGATCAAGAAAGGAAGAGTGGGGGGAACACAATGGAATTTGTATGAAACGCATGAATAGTAGTGACAATCGATTGATGTTTTGCAACAGGAACAGTCCAGTTTGATATGATGAACTGATATTTTGCAAATTAACGATTTACGATATGGTTTTCCTATTTTACTGAGTAACTCTGTAATTTTCGCTAAATACAATTCGGTTGCCCCACCTGTGTTCTCGTTCACTACACATGAACTGAATAATAAATATTGCATTGTGACTTATATGGTATTTGGTTGGTTGATAACAATGAAACAAGTACACAAGTACACACTATTTGATGCGAAAAACAAATTGTCAGTCAAATAAAATAGAAAAGATGATTAATTTTTTTGTGAAGAAAATAAAAATGAATGCATTGTAAGAATTAAACGAACAAAAAAAAGGAAAGTTCAATGGTAAGTAATTGTAGTTGACACATTTAAATTTATCTTTAGAAAAAAACAACAGATTTCATGTAATTATTGATTTTTCTTGTTGTACACTTGTTTGTATCCGTTACACATTACTTGTTAAATAATTTAATTTTTTTTTTCTCTTTTTTACACTGTGATAAATAAAACCTACATTTATGGTAAACGATTCGTTTAGTTTATTATGCAACCTCCATCGTTTGATTTTCTTTGATGGATCAATAATAAATTGAATTGAATTGAAAAACAATTACACTGAGAATTTTTTATGAATGATAGTCATCTTTTGTTTTTTTTATTGTAAGTTGTTTATTATTGATAAAGCTTGTTAAATTTCATAATTTCTCTAACGGAATGATGTGTATTGAGAATTCAGGAAGCATTGAATAGCTGTGTTCGTTTGACAATGAGAATGTATGCTTATGCAAGTTTAATTGGATTGAATTTGCAATGAATACCTAACGTTCTTCAAATGCTGACAAAACAACTGTTGGCTGATTTTTTTTATCTAACTGATTAATTATTTAACTAAGATCATTCTGTGATGTTAAACTTAACAATCTACAGTCAATTATCTATCGTATATATATATATATATATATATATATATATATATATAGCTTTTCAATTTTGACCTGGCTCTTCTATCGCACACGCAACAACAAATGCAAGAGAAGACGACCAGTGTAGCAGCAGCCTCTGCAGCAGTAGGTCTCAACATACATAAAGGAAAAAGCAAAATTCTCCGATGCAACACAACATGAACCAACTAAATCAATCTTGATGGAGATGTCTTGGAGGATATTAACACCTTTACGTATCTAGGCAGCATCATCGACGAGAAAGGTCGATCCGATGCAGATGTGAGGGCGCGGACTGACAAAGCAACTGAAAAATATCTGGAACTCCAAATAACTTTCAACCAAAACCAAAATCAGGATTTTCAATACAAATGTCAAGACAGTTCTACTGTATGGAGCGGAAACTTGGAGAACTACGAAAGGCATCATCCAGAAGATACAAGTGTTTATTAACAGTTGTCTACACAAAATACTTCGGATTCGTTGGCCGGACACCATCAGTAACAACGAACTGTTGGAGAGAACAAACCAGATTCCAGTGGAGGAGGTGGAAGTGGATAGAATACACACTACGAAAAGCACTTAACTGCGTCACGAGTTAAGCCCTCACATGGAAACCTCAAGGTAAACGGAAAAGAAGAAGGCCAAGGAACACATTACGCCGAGAAATGGAGAAAGACATAAGAAGAATGAACAAAAACTGGAAAGAACTAGAAAGGGAAGCCCAGGACAGAGTTGGTTGGCGAAAACTGGTGGGCGGCGTATGCTCGATTGGGGGTAACAGGCGTAAGTAAGTAAGTAAGTAAGTAAGCTTTTCAATTTATTCACAACTACTTGTACAGTTATCAGGTTTCGTAAATCAACATTAGACAGTAGGAGTTTCAAGTCTTTAACTGAATAGTTGACAAGTGAATAAAATAATCCAACGTTACATCTTATCCAATGGACTTATTGATCAGTCAAAAAACGTTTTCCATTTAATAAACTAGATTATTGATATATAAAGTAAAATAAATCATTTCATATTTCTAACAAGAAAAAAATGTCACCGATTGACTGTTAGTAGCCACAATATTAATAATATTAAGAATAATAAACTGAAGTACCAATATTTCATGTTTTTTTTTGTGGGTTTCTATTTTTTGTAATAAAAAGTGAAAATTAGTCCAACTTACCCTATTTGATTGCCTTGATGATTCATCTATGTAAACAAATTAAAAAACCAAAATAATAATAATCATAAAACAAATTTGAAATTTCGATATTAAGAAAAATAATACTTATTTTTTGTTTTTGTTTTGTTTTGTTTCAAAAATATTTCATTCTTAAAGGGTGAAACAATGAAAGTCATTCTATCCCGCAAAATATAAACAGTATATTATATATACATAGATATATCATGAAATAAACCAATCCAATGTACTGAATTCAACATATCGAATATATATATGTCCCATGTTACACTTCATCAATCGGAACAATACAAATATGTTCTTTTTTTCAAATTGGATCATTGTCATGTTTAGCTGTAATATAAATGAATATTTTATATATGAAAATATTCAAAGTAGTCAAAGGCAGTTTTTATGAATCAATGCTCACAATCAAGAAAAAAAATAAACACTACATAACTGTGCGTACACATGGTAGGCTAAAGTTCAGATTGATAGTAGGCGGAGGATTGGAAGTACTAATTAGTGGTAGAAATAATCAAACTACAAATTCATAGATAATCATCATGAATTGATATCGATTAGTGATGATAGTTTAATGATTTAGAAGTATCATGTACACACACAGTTCTTCATGTGTTTAATAGTGATTATATTGTCAGTCAGATGCAACGTAGAACTTGGTACGTAAGTACATCAGTTCATGTCGACATACCACATCATCACAGAGATATAATTGTCAATTCAAATCCAATAGTAGAACAGGTAGTAAAGGTATTAGAAGTAATCGGAGAGGTTAGAAATAGAAGATATTATTCAAGAAGTATGATTCAGTGAGATAAGTTTAGAAAGTCAAAACTAGAGGGGTTGAAGAATCCAGAAGATTAGGATTTGAGAGAACACAAAGAATGAATGCACCGGCGCCATTGCAAACGGTTTTGAGCCATGTTATTCAGGGTCTCTAACCATCGATTATTATCATCTCACCGACCCCAACCAGGTAGTCGACAACTACCGACATGGCTCAGTCCACTCGTCAATGGCTATGTTGATTATGTGGTACCATATCATTGCATAGTTATTTGAAGTTGTGAACACCAATACAACCAAACAATGACATAATTCATCAGGTAAAGAACAATATAAAAAATACTAAAATATTTTTTTGTTGAGAAATATGAAACATGGAGGAAAGAAATTGGTGAGAATAAATCAATCAGTCAATCAATCACTTGGTTTACAATGATCATCGTACCGTAACAACATCAAAAAAATGGACATATTATACAATCAAATAAAGATTTATGAAAATGTAAATTGGTTTAAAAAAATAAAACAAGGTTTTTATCATTATTATTACCATGGATTATTTTGTAAATAAAATAATATTGAACTGTTAATTAAAATGTGAAGTATAATGAATACCAATTGGTCAAAATATTACTTTGAAGCTGTTGAAAATATCCTGTAAATATTGAAGACACTTAATAATCAGTTAGTTTCCATTTATAAATGACTTCAAAAATATTGATCTGGCGAAGAAACATGGTATATAAAATCTATACTCTTTAGAGTCTAAAGAAACAATAACCTTTAATTATTTAAAATATAATGAATGTCAAAATGTAGACATAATAAAGTGTAATAGAATATATATATTGGTTTCAGGCTCATCAGTAGTGCGCATTCATGATCCCATAGCCAGCAATCGAACTCAGGACCTTCGGCCTTGTGCTGGAATGCCGAACCTCTAAACCACCTAATCGGTATCCAATGGATTCTGGTATCTAACTCCAATCAATCCATGGTAGTGTGCAACCTCTACCCATTGCTTACGGCAGATAACTGTCCCATACCTGACACTGCTTGAATTCTATTGATCACAACTTTTACTAGAACTCCGAGAAGCTTGTAACTAGTAAGCGCATGATTATTATTAATGATGGGAATTTGAAATGGTATTCTAGCTAAGATCAGTTCATGATTTTAACGATTAAAATTATACAATCTCTATTAATCCCTTTAATTAAAATAATGTAGTCAAATCTTAATTTACCAAATAATTAAAACTTGTAGAAAAAAACAGTGAGGTATTGTCGTTAGTTAACTATACATCATGCGAATTACATTATTGAATAAAGAATAAGAAGCGAGTTCAAGAATGGAAAATTAATTCTTAAGATTCAACTAAAACTTGAAAATTATTTGGCAGACAATTTGTATTCGGAATAATGTTTTGATATTTATTGTGATTGGTACCTTACAGGTATTTTAATATTTAACACTGCATTCTGTAGTTATGTGTGCTATGAGCGGATATTTGAATATATCAATGATCACAGCAAAACTGAGATGTATCAGTCCCTTAAAGTTCTATATTCAGAGTTTTCTACCAAACATCCACCCATATACAGGAAGATATTCAACCTAAGTAATACCAGAATACTGAGACAGTTTGAGATTACAATATTTAATTCTAACTTGATCATAAATCTTTATCAACTTTAACACTAATTCAAATCAAAATAGTTTTATTTTTCTTCACATAATCTCACCAACTCACGAATACATAATGCAATAAAATTTACCAATTTATTAAAGAAAAATTTTAAAATGTAACAACACTGTTATCATATGAGTTGTGTATATTGTTTGTTAATTAAAATCAGTGCATTAATACCAATCTGTATTCAGGTAGTTTATAGTTAAACATATATGTGTAACAATGAAGTTGAATAAGTTGACGAGAGAGAGAAAAACAATACCACCCACAAACTAGCTAGCTACTTTATATAACATAAAAAAATAATGAATTATTTTTAAACGTACAAACATTTGGCAACAACACGCCAATTGCCACGTTAAATAAAACTCAGTAGGAATAGACATAAGAAGAAGAAGAAGAAATATGTACATTTAAAAGTTTTAATTAAATTTAATTTTTTTTTTACAGACATGATCTTTTGTGAATAGGCTTTTTATATTATCAACTTTATTTAAATATAATATATGTAGTACATAACACCTTAGTTGAACAATCATTTTTTATCCTATCAACGAATTCTTCAGTAGTGTTTGTTTTTTAGTACATTCTAATTACGTGGTCGAAATATTAAATGTTCGCCGAAATACCTGACAGCTATAAATTCGGTCTTTATTGGTATCATAGATGTACAAAACTAAAGACAGCCTCCAGAAAATGAAATAACTGTCTAATGCTTTCTGAATAATGGTGATTATTTCACAGCTAAAAGTTAGAAGCTAAATCAGGCTAACCATCGATCATCTGTATTTATGAAAATATCAGACGTGTGCGATCTCTTCTTGATACCTTACTTATACACTTCAAGAACAATGGAATATACAAGCACCTTGAATGATCATTAATTGTATACTTGATGTGTTCACAGCTAGTTCGATAAATAAACATTTGACAACTAATCTTCTTTTACAACTAACTTGATGAAAATTTTAGTGAGGCTAATAACATCGCAGATGTTTAATATCAACTTAATCAGTAAATAAACTATACAAGTCTGAATTTCCAATAAATTTCCAATAAGCTCATTGAAGATAACAGATTTCATATTTTTTGATGATGGATGATAGTTTGACCAAATATTGATTTACTACCCATCTAATAAATTGAATTTACGAAAGTGGCTTCTTTGTTTACAGTTCTGCCGAAGCACAAAATGATTATACATTTAAAGAACCTAAAGTCTGTGATGTTTTATGAGTATTTTGAACATAGGAAACGGAAATTGAATTAGGTACTACCGATCATCATTCTTAACTGACTGCAAAACAAATTGAGTTAGTCATCGACCAATGTTACTAATGGAAATAAAGTCTATTAATCCCATGTTTCTTTCTAATGATAAGGCGTTTACTGCCAAATAAAAACGGAATGTTTTCAGGTTTGATTATTGATTCAGTTAGGATTGATTATGTACTGGTCAATGAGTCATATGCAAAAATAAAACAACTATCCAGTACTTTGTAATTTTCAAACACTATTCTATATAAGATCTATTTTGTGGCAAATCATACTTACAAATTAAACCAAACTTCAATACAATTCGTTCCGCTAAATGATCAGATATTCAATTATACTTTGTTTTTACATTACATAAATTGAAGAAGAAGAAGAAAGCAGTGTAACACATATCACCATGCTACAACAAATGCATTGACGATTATTTTTTTTGTTCTATGATGAATCATAAAGCCGATGAAAGAATCGGTAAATTTTTTTCTCTAAACGTGTGTTTACCATTAATTACATAAACCATTCATTAACTTTTATGACTAAATTGTAATAAAAAAAAATTATGATGACTGTAATTATTAGTCTTATTGTTTTTTCAAATACTTCAGAAAACAGAACACAAAAGAACTAGTTTATGGAATAATTAATTAAATATTACAGAGGATTTATAGTTTATTACATGGATGCATGTAATGCTGCTGTTCCGTTCTTTAAGTGTACCAGACTGATTTTATCAGTAAATCAGCATTTAATAAATATTTAAGCATAAACTGTCAGTGTTAAAATGATATGACTTATGATTATCATCATCACCATCATCATCAACATGATTTATTTTAATGAACGCAATTGTGCATAGACGTGAATTTCTTTGGAAAATGGTTAATTAAAAAACTTCAAAAGAAATGCCAAAGAATCTCTGAATCCTTATTCGTCCACAACTCGTTAGGGCTGACATATTTTCACTCTGCCTCTTACTCCACAAGCTCATAAACCTGTCTCCAAAACATTTACACATTTGCTAGCTAGTGACTAGCTTCGTGAGGAAATTCTCGGAGTTCTAGTTGACAAAACGTGACCAATGGAGTTCAACCCTGTCGGATGTAGGCAGTAATTACCAAAGACAAATGGGTGAGGTCGCTCAAAATCCCTAGATCAATCAGAGTTACACATTAACACCGTTGGATGCCGGCCCAGTGGGCCGATGGTAAGGCGTTCGCCTACAATGCCAAAGGTCCCGGGCTCCAATCCTGTGAGGAGCAGGAGTCGTGGATGCGAACTGCTGGTGAGTCCCATATCAGGACGAAACTGCCGTCATTCAGTGCATCCAGGTTTCCAATGGTTGATTGATTGATGATTTCAAATGTGTAAAAACGCAAACCTCCAAAACTGTGCCCCAAAATATCCAAAACATTTGTTATAATTCAAGCAATTAAAAAGGTCGTTAACACAACATGCACAGTAATTATTTATAAAGACACTTGATTAATATGTAAAGAAAAAAACATATGCTACAAAGACTTCTATTTTGTTTTATTGGAATTTAACGAAAAAAACATCAGAGAAGTAATCCAACCAATGGGTTTGCTTAGTCAAGTTTGTTGTTGGTATTCATCACGGAATAATCTTACTGGTAGTAGAAATGAAAATTAAAGAGCATTTGACGGTTATTTAGCACGTATATTGTTAGTTAGTTTCTTTCTGAACTAACAATATACATGCTCTGCGTTATGTTAGAGAAATGAAAACAAAGAATTTTAAGATTTTTCAAATGACATCAACTCATGATAAATATCACTCATAAAGGTTTAAAAAATTGTGAATGTAAAATGATACGAGTTTTAAACTTTTTGATTTTATAGATGAAGAATAAAAATTTAAATAAGGCGAGAACAACTAATCAGACAATGTAATAGGAATCCACTATGTGTTGTGGTTTTTCATCAGTTGCTTACAACTCTGTATGTTATAAGGTGTATCTGTGATGCGAGCTACTTATAAGTAGTATATGACGTGAGTGTCAACGTAATGTCTGGCAGAAGAACATGGGGGAAGATCAAGAAAGGAAGAGTTAGAAAACAATGGAATTTGTATGGAACGCATGAATAGTAGTGACAATGGATTGATGTTTTGCAACAGGAACAGTCCAGTTCGATATGATGAACTGATATTTTGCAAATGAACAATTTACGATATGGTTTTCCAATTTTACTGAGTAACTCTGTAATTTTCGTTAAGTACAATTCGGTTGCCCTTACCTGTGTTCTCGCTCACTACAGATCAATGATTTATGATATTATATGAAAGAAACGATGGAAGGAATTAAAGTAAGGAAAATTATATATATATATATATATGTATGGATATGTATATCTGTGCGTGAGCAAGATTTCAATCATAAGATTAATTACTGTCTCATCCCCTCCGTCTGATTTTTGTTTGAACTCTGTCTTAAGATGACTTCAATCCTGTTCATGCATATATATATATATATATATATATATATATATATACAGTCATTATTATTAATTTTTACTACTTTAATTCCCTCCATCGTTTCTTTCATATGATATCATGGATCATTGATATACTTTATTCACATATACAATTGTAAGCAACTGATGAAAAGTCACAATATATGATGAATTGATATTAGACTGTCTGATTTGTTGTTCTGGTGTAAGTTAAGTTCATAAAGGGAATAAACTGTAAGAATCGAAAGTTACTTTAGTCAATGACGCAATAAATATTTCGATGGCACAACTGATTACACACAGAGGATTATGTAGTATTTCTGACTAAGAAGAGGAATCACTTATTGAAATAAAAGATATTCATGAAATATTTATTTTCTAATTTAAATGTAATGATGATATTTAGCAACTGAACCAATTTAAACACATTAACTCTTTACAGGATTCACTGTAAAACTTTCATTTTGTTTAAAAGTGTTTCGCTAATGATGAGATTTTAAACTATAGAGAAACAGATATCGATTACTCCCTAACATCATTTGATAAAGAAAATTACTGCACAACTGACTACCTATTCAGACTAGTTGGTTGAAGAAACTTGGTCGACAGCCTTACCCCTCTTCACGAGGGGTAAGTGAGAAAATCAGCTCATTACAAAGTTCTAGTGAATCATGAACCAACCAATGTTAGACTGATCCGGCATCCAACATTGTCAATGTCTAAGTTCAATCAATCAACAATACTGCGCAATCTGAATGAGGTGGTATACTAAGACGAACAGGAGGTCCACTGCTTTGATGTTTCTAATGACGGCTTAAGACTGATCGGTTGATGGCCTAAATGAAACTCGAAAATCTCCACAACCCTATAAGGATCAAAAGGTTATATATACTAAAAAAAGTCCTTCATTAATAAATATGAATATTTTTTATTACTGTTAATCGGTATTGAATAGAGCAGCTGTGTGTATCAAGAAATGTGTTACTGTTGAAGTAGAACAATAAAATATACTCTATAAAATAACTGAAAATAGATAAAATTGTCTAATTAATGACAGACGTTTGAGAGGATTCGTGAGCTTCATAGTTTACATCATGAATTGACTTTCGACAACTGGAAATCATGAAGCACATACATAATTCCACCTCCATGTTATTTGACGAGCTCTTAACTGTCAAATTACTTAATGGATATTCAGTAATTTACATTTATGGTTTCCACTAATTCATAGTATTGTGCATCTAGTTTTTCATGCCACTGATAGATAACTATTTTAAATCCAATAGACTTGAACTTCACTCCACAGTTTCTTACTAAAAATCTAGAAGCCACCTATTGTAGCAAGTTATTTGTTAAGTGCATGATCAATAGTGTAAAGCATTTACAGAAGGTGTTGTGGAAGTTTAGAGTTTGTATGTTCGGTCAGTCAGATGCAACGTAGAACTTCGTACGTAAGTACATCAGTTCATGTCACCATACCACATCAGCACAGAGATGTAATTGTCAATTCAAATCCCATAGTAGAAGAGTTAGTAAAGGTATTAGAAGTAGTCGGAGAGGTTAGGATTACAAGATATTATTCAAGAAGTATGATTCAGTGAGAAAAGTTTGTATATTAGAAACTGACGATAGATTACCATGAAAAATCTAGAAAATACTGAACAATTATTTTGTCCTATTCAACTTGTACACGCGAAACAACGAGAAATCATGAACAATGAGAGATAAGTCAGGAAAGACACAGGAAGAGAGAGAGAGAGAGTGAAACTTTTTTCACTTCAAATGAAAGAAAAGTAATGTTCATGTAGATTGAAACTTACCTAGTGTATTCATATTATTTGATAATGTAGCTGATCGACTAGATACAGTTGAATGTATTGTTGCATATTGTCTGTTATATTTTGAACTTTGTAACTCTTCATATGAATTTGTCAATTGCAATGAATTTGAACGTTGTGATAATTCCTTCTTTTAATATCGAATAATATTTTAATTGAAAAAAAGAAGTAGAGAAAAACAAAAATTTTGCATATTGGTGTTTGAAAGGGAATTCAGTTTTTACGATAAAAAAGTGAAAGAAAAATAGTCACAAACATGTAAATATTTTAAAGATACTTGGATAATAGCTTATAGCGGAATCCAAAATAAGTGTTTCATCCTTATTTGGAACTCGTCAGCAAGATTTATCACCCTCCTAGTAGTAGTGTTCTTTAAACCAGAACACCAGATCAGTACTTTGAGGTTTATTGAATTCAGATTCAACTTGGTGTCGATTTTCGATAAATTGCACTCATTTTTCAATATCAAATAAACAAACACTATTTCTAAAACCTGGTCAGGATTAAAGTCATCAAAGATTATTCGGGAAATAGTGTAATCAATCTATAAGAAGTCAGTCAAACAGACCTAATCAGAGGTCAACCGAAGATGACTGTCAACTTGAACAGAAATAAAGATAAAGAAAACAAAACTTTTTAAGACAACCAAACATACACAGGATCATCAGAAGGAATTGATTGGAAGATTGGGCAGTCACTAGAAAACTCATTTTTTCTGGATGGAAGCACAAATTACGCTGTCCGGAATGACAATGAAAACTCCTTGATAAAATCACTCAGTTCAGAAAAAGCAACATTTATTTAAAACATCTAAGATTAGTTGCATAAACTTTCGATTATTCATCGTCGTGAATGCTTACTACTGAGGTATTCTCAATTAGAAGTGAACAGCTGCTAAGTTCCTTCTAGTGTCCAGAGGTTGCACAGTCAGTGTTTGACTTAAACTGCAAAATTTTGATGATATTAATCGGTCGGTCAAATTTTCGATGAGATAAAAGCAACATAAGCCCAATACATCACAACTGTTTAACTGACTAGCCACTTAATGACCAGTGATAACTATGACAACAGCAAAAAAAATTAGTAGACAGATAAGATACAAACGTTTGGGAGAGTTGTTGCATTCTTCTAACATATAAGCATCCATATACATTAGAAAGACACAATTATTAATTTCAAAATCATTAATGATAAATTGAATGTTTTCTTCAAATAATTCTTAGCAAGTATTTCGGAATAACGGTATTGATGCATTCAATTTCCCTGTAGTCATATCGGAAACAAATTAGGAAGACAGTAAAGACACACGAAAGAAATCCCTTAATAAACTTACTAAAAAAACCGACAAAACTGAACAAAAATCGACAACAACTCTCTATAAAATGAAACAATCATCAGCGGTGATTCGTTTGGACACTAAACCGTCAGGCTCTACTATCCACAATTATTTAGTTTTCCACAATAACATAAGAAAGATGTTCCCTCCAACCTATAATACATATGAACAACTCACCATTTAACTCAAATATCTAGTGAAAATTCATCAACCGGTAGGAAATACGATCAACAGACGTAACATTATTGACTTTTTGGCTTTTGTTAATTTAATAGTGGATATCAGTGTTCCTGAGAAAATGGTGCTTTCTTTGAATTTCGCTTCTCTCTGCATAAATATGACTCAGAGAGACAATTTGTTTCTTTTCTGCTAATCATATCAGAAAATAGATTTTTCATGTGACTTCTTTAATCAACTGTCAAGCCAAGTAGTTGTAAAATGGTCAATTAAAAATGACATAAGTTCATTAACAATTAACCGCCAACGTTATGGGATCAGTTCAACTCGTACTAAAATAACAGGTTCCCTCAAGATTGCAGGTCAATCTTGCTGACAAATGCTTATTAGCACGAAGCCTAGATCAAGCAGAGTTTTCTGGCAACTACTTTCAAACACCAACTTAAGTTTCACAACTTGGTTTAATCAGAGTCTCTTTCAAGATATTAATAAGTCTTACTACTTGTTTCTATCTAAAAGAATACTTTAAAGTTATTACTTTTTGATTGGATAATATCATGTGCTAGTGAGTCTGGATTTTTTCTAATTGTTGGGGATGTTAGATTCCCGAAATTGGCTTGATAAATGCCTTATTTTGGATTTCACGTTTGCCAGCATGGGCTGATCAGTTGACCTTGAGATTTCATTTTCCACCAGGAAAATCCATGGCTGTGATTGGCTGCTGTAAATTTTAGTGTGCTATTTTCTTAACTGTCTCAAGGACGTTCCTATGATGTATAAATAAACGAGAGTTGTATGCTTGATTGTACTGTAATTGCTGGGTGTTTGTAGAATATACTTTCTACGCTTACAAAGCCTTTTTACTTCAGCCTCGGATTCAAGGTAGCCCACCTGGACGCTGGTAATTGTCTTGTTCGCGTTTATCGACTAAGGTAAACTCGTAATAACCTCAAGCATACTAAGTGACGAACTATCACTAAACAAAAAAAGATTCGGATGAGAAGGAGAAGGAAGATTGGAAGTAAGCTTGTTCTCAGGGTGTTTATTCTTATCACAATCACTGAAAGCAAACAAATGGTTATGACTAACCAATGATTTCTACATAGAGAGAGATCTGTCTACTCACAGATAACAGAGTAGAACCAGTGTTTAAAACGCTTTATAATGATTACGTAGTTGATGGAACACTTATCAGATAGTGAGCAAATATACTGTCTGACAATTCTATGTGATTTATCCAATAATTACAAAACAGAAACTGTTTACTGAGAAGAAGTCTAACGTTTGTCGGTATTCCACCGTAGATTTCATTCTAGTGTTGATGATATTTGGTAGGAAAATTGAATAAACGATTCTGAAAGCGGACTCAGACTACCAGACATAGATGATAAATGAGTTGATGAAGCGATGAACCTACAGTTACTAATGTGGCGTCTGAGTAGGTGTAAATTAAGATGATTGCGACAAACCAAGATATAGCAGCAGCCTAAGAAGTAATTGACTAATTGATCAGAGCACTGTTGATAGATACTGACTACATGATCATAAATTACTCGTTAAACTGAATCATTCTTCTTAGCTACCATATTCATCTCATTGAAGATTTCCTTCTATGCCGAAATAAGGAGTTTATGTAACAGAGGACCAGGAAAAAGGTGAAAAGATGAAAATATCAAGTAACTTAAGAGCTTGATTGTCAAGTACGTGTGAGAATATTCCAAAATAATGGAAATAAACATGAAGCAAAAGCACTACCATAAATGTGAAGTAATTTGAAGGTAATTCATTCAACAGATTGAATATCTGTTCATGATGTATTATTGGCACAAGCTTAGGTATCAATAGAACTGAATACACCATATAACATGACAAAAAAATATACATATATATGTTTTACACTTAATGAATTATAGTAACGACTTTTTTACTTTATATCATGAACCGAGTTCAGATAAACAACTACTGAACACTAGGAAGTAATTTGCAGTAGTACACTTACTGGTGGACATGAAAATCCTTAGATTGACCCCAATGGAAGTCATGGATGGAAAGATGGATGCAACTGAGAATTCCATGTTACAGTAAAATAATAGTTCATTTTTTTCTAGCTTACCATGAATTTCTCAGTAGGATTACAAGAATTCCAACGGAGTTAATTTCCACTTTATTTAACGTTCCATACTAACTAATAATCACTTATATTGTCTTTCTATGTAATTAGTGATATTATAGTCTCAATAAGGAGTATCTGTAATCTGAGAAGTTTTGCAAAGAAGAGATAGGTAAACATTTTTAATACTTAACCAAAAACTGAGTGAATTCTTACGATAATCATCATTATTTAACCTGTGAGTATCTCAATGGTTGATAAATAAGATTGTCTGAGAGTCTTTTTCTAAATACTGTAACATTATTTATTCATCCTAGACAGCGACATATGATTCATTCATTTGTAGCATTATGGTGTAACTACTACTGGATACGTGTTCTTTCAACTCAATTCATGATAAAGTAAAGTTCAAGAATAATATCGAATTCATGTAGCAGATTATGAAGTTATATAGGGTGAAACGTTTGCACTTTTCGACCAGTAGTTATTTCAAAATAAAAGAGTTATAGAAGAATTAAAACTCTTGAAAGTAGACTGACGATAAAGAACGTTCATACACACACAAAAAAACAGCAAAACTAACCTCTAATTTGTTAATTTTCTCTTCTAAATCTCGATTAGTCTCCTCCAATAAACTAATACGTAAATGTTGTTTTGAAACTTCATTTAATAATTGAATATTATCTATATCCATTGACGGCTGATCAGCTTCATGATTTCGATACTCCGTTGTATTTGTTTTGCTGACCAGATAAGATAACTAAAAAAAAGTAAACAGATTACATGAATTGTTAACTAATGAAAATTTCTGTCAAAGTTACTACTAACATCTTTATGAAGAATATATATGGTTATAATATGAAAGATATATCGAGGACCTTGCTTGAGTTAACTAATCACAATCAAGATAGCGCTTTATGCATTTAGCATGAGTTTTATAATTCATTTGATAAATAAGATAGTTTATTATTATTACTGACAAAGTAAACATTGGTCATATTCAGTTCTTCAAATGTTTAAAATCGATAACAATTAATATGTAACCAAAAATTGAATTTAAGATGGTGCTCAAGCTAAATTACAAAACATAACTGCTTCTATGGCAAATTGTAATGGTAAAATACTTCTTATGTTTAATTAATTACTTAACGAAGTTAATTAATATTCTCCCTCTCTCTAACTCTTACTCGAAATTCTAAGTCTAAGTGCCTTAAGTTTGTAAACGGAAGAATGACAAGACATTGCATCATAGTTGATGATATTTTGTAATGAAAATCCTAACCATAATTTGTAAACCCAACTCGGAACTAACCCTAACGTTTTGGCATTATAGCTGATGTCAGTTGGTGACGAAACTCTAAGAAGCGATTGTTGTGAGACGTGCCATTAGCCCAACTCCTAATAGGTACATCGAACGTTTTTCTTCCACTATAAGGAGTAATTCGACATGCAGGGAGTAATTATTAACATCAAATCTATTATTTCACTGTAGTTCAACTGCTCTATATCGTTAACTGTTTCATAACTGGACAGCGTTTCCTAATTGACCGATAAGTCACTCAAGACCGTTAGTATATCATACTTGACCAGTGAGTAGTGACTAATGTCTTGTTTGTCTTGTCCTTGATGCGCTGATCAAAATGTATCGATTAAGATTGTAATGTGTTCACCAGAATAAAGTGAATCAACAAAGCAAAAGTGAGTGTCGATTATCATAAAATCTGGGTAAAAGATTTCCGGCAGACTACTTAGTTCAGCCTATGTTGAGTCATGTAGACTACCGATGATATTAACAGTAAATTGACAGAATTTCACCAGTGTGTGAAGAACCAGATATTGATATGATATTGATCACTATTTAGAATTATACTTACTAAACGTGATATAATATTAAAGTTACATTATTATAACCTACTTCAAACTAATGATGATAGAGAGCAGTTTATATAGGTCAGAAGTAATAGTCTTATCGAAAAGAGATTATCAAAAGTTAATTTTGTTCATTTCACTTCAACATACTACTTCCAAATATATCAATTTTTTAAAAGGCATTAGTAAATTAGTATTTCTAAGCAATAATTATTGGTTTATAAACTTTTCAAAATAGTAATCAGAAAACTGTTTTGTTTTGGTCTGATCGATTGAATAGTAGTATTTCATTTGTGATGAAACTGACACGTACAATAGGGACATTATTATTACTATTGATCCTCAACAGATTTCACTTTCATAGATATGGTTCTAAATCAATCCTATGCATCAACATATCAAAGTAACCATGATGACAAACAAATTAAAATAATATAGAGAATATATTAGGCGTACTTAGTTAGTACTACTAACATAATATTTGATATGGTAAATAGTGTAAAGATTTAAACAGATCGTTGGAAATTAATTTAGGGTATGACTTAAGGAATAAATGCGATGCCTTACTTATATCTGGTGATCGTTAAAGCATTAATTGAAAAACTGTTACCCCGACCTGTAGTAGCTATCAGGTTCCTTATCGCAGCTGATAGCTTAAGAGTCATGCTGAGCCAGTCAAACTAATATTGGGTGGAACACTTATTTCTTCACATCCTACCAAGACAGGTAGGTTGGTTAGGGAATGTAAAGATTAGAAGTAACAACGAAATTGTAACACTAATTTCCTTCGACGGTACGGCGGTAAGGTGTTTTCCTCAGACAGCTTGCATCTACTGCAGCACTGCGTCGCCACAAAAAATTGAGGAGAGAAAAGGCCAACTTTCAAAATAACTCATCTGACTGTGGTTCAAGGATCTCCACAGATGGCACAGTTTTCAACGAATGGATCAAATACATAAAAAGCTACTCACTGAAAAGCAGTGTAATTAACCTAAAGTACTTTTCCCATGGGTTCTTCATCAATGCTCCTAGGTAGTCAGGACTAATACTAATTCAGTTTCTTTTTCAGGTACAGGAAGTTAAAACATACTCCTATGAAGTGAACGATCGAGAAAGGACAATCATTCACAAAGCTCAGACAACACGAGAGAATGAAGTGTCTCACATACCCCAGTGTAAGCATTAAAGTAATAGCATATTAGACAAACTTTCAGGATGTGTTGTGTAATTTTCATTACATGTCTTCAAACAAAAACTTCATTTTTATCCGTTTTAATTTAATAATTACACATTTTATTAAAGCTAGTTTTGTTATTAATAGTGATGAATAAAAATATAAGAAGAAAACAGGTTTCAGCTTCATACTTCGTATATTTTGACTCGAATAATCAGACGGTATCATCAGTTCTTACTCATAATCAATATATAGTTGGAAATCGATTGTTCTGGTTAATATTTTCACAATGAGTTTATAATGAGAGATATTTATTCATTAGGATGAATGTGTTTTGGATTGTTCAAGTAAGTTAAGACGATAGTGATTATTGACAGGAGGATATACAATGATATAATGTAAACCAGAGTAAAAAGTATTCAGGAGATTGAATTATTTGAAATCTAGGATAAGACTACCGGAAGAAAAAATAAGTTATTTTATGTAGTAAAACAATACAGTGATATGCAACATACTAATAAAAAGATAAGATACTTAGATGTTATAAATGATCGAACAAAGTCAGCTTTGTAAATTCTCTTACTATCTAATGAATAAAAATTTGACTGTTAAGCTTCATCACTAAATCAAGGTATTGATTATGAGAGAAAAGCGAAATATACAAACATTGATGATCATGTTGAAAAATACTTGAAGATGATGTTCACAGGATTTTTATCTCAGCTTGTAGAGAAATTTAGTCAAGAGGAGTCAACATTACTAATTTTGATTTGTATTCGCCTAAAACAAGTATTGTGACAAATGAAATATGAACGTAATATTTCATAGGCAATGTAGCAGCTGGAAAATATATATCGGTAAAAAGCGTCACACCATATCAGTACACTGAAAGGCTGGAAGGGTAGCAGCAGTAGTAGTAGTAGTAGTAGTAGTATCACTGACAGTAAACAATATGCAGCATAGATGACATGAATTGAATAGAAAGAAGGAGTTCTTTGGCTAATAAAGCATGGGACAATTTCAGAATTCGAGAGGTTGAGATAATGCAACCGATTCTGTAGCATTTCACAACTTCTCCGATTTCGGGTAACAGTAACAGGTGATAGTTAAGCGTCAGTCACTTTAGATGATGAAAATTAACTACTGTGTCAACCGAATCTCCATCGTTACTTAGTATCCTGAATCCAAAACCAGAATTCCTCACTCGATGATTTCAACATTCCTGTCTTAACATAGGACTTCACAGTAGTGAACATCCACAACCTCGCCAAAGATCTAACCCAGGACCTCTAGGTCTCCTACCAAGCGTCTAGTCTTTCAAACTACTAATTAGAAAATGTTTAACAAAAAATTAATTTCAATCTTAAAATAGATCAGTCTTTAAGTGAATTAATTGAAAATATTTCCGTTTAGCATGCTTTCTATGTTCTTATCTAAATATTACGCTAAAAACACTGGGTCACACATAGTAGCATTGTCTCATCAACTAAAACTTCATTTATTCACACAATAATACAAACTCAATCCAACTTAGGCAGTTATCTATGTATAACCTTGACACAAAAATAGATCAATACAAGAACAAATGAAATGAGTGTGAATAAATCAATGCAACTTTCATATTAACCAAACTTCGACAGTGTCAATAATTATTCTTATATTGATGACCATTGATCGACTGGTGTACTGTATACAATTTCATTGTATATTCGTCACGTGTGTGTACTTAGTTGTGTTTGTGCGTAGAAGTAGACATACATATATATATGCTGTTACATGCACATTTAGCAGCTACACAACTATTCTGTCGTAAATGTTAGTGTTCATGTATATGAAATTATGTCTCTCATACCACATATATCTACATATACATTTACAGATTAGTAAGGAAAGATAAAATTATAGAGAAATATGTAAATCAGTAATTATGAGACTGAATCTACAAAAACAAAAAAAAGACTTTTAATGTAGAAAAGTGTAATGGTATTATTATGTTATTGATGATAATTTACTTATTCAGCAGAGATAAATATCGATAATAATCATAATAATAATGATGATAAAAATTACAAAACATAAAAATATTAAATTGCACATGTTTCGATCGAATAGGAGGTGCATATGAAATTTTGTCAAGTAACCCAATACCTATTTATGTATATGAAAGAGTTGATTGTTATTCATTTACTTGTATAATTTTACTACTATTATTGATTTGGATTACACAAATAGGTGTTTGTGGTAATTTTGTAAAATTTAGTTTCAGAGTCTATCTCTAATGTAGTCGTAGAACTGAACTGATGTTAATGAGCTGAACATTGGAATAAAACATCTTAATCCAGTGCAACCTGATTTTCAATTGTGGTTATCTGACCAAAATGAATGCACAAATTTTTTTAAAAGAAAAACCTTAACAATCTCTAGTAATCTCTTAAACAAATAATGTTAAATTTTTATTTAAAGCAGTCTAATGAGTTAAAAAACAGTAAAATGACAGATGTTTCAAGAGAAGAAAATATCAGTGTTAAACAATTATTATTATCTGTGTTGAGATATTTTCAAAATAATAGTTCATAATCAAGATAAATAATGATTACTATGAGTCAAACAGAATTGAAAGTTTTATCAGTGGATATATAGAAATGTAAATGGTAAGCAGATTATTCACTTAATGATTATAAAAATAATGAAAAAGGAGACAGGTGATAAATCACTGTCAAGTTGAAGAACAGTGTTGAGGTTCAATAGAGATACAACCGCAGCGATAAATGACTTCATCACATATAAGACTGTACAGAATTAGGATAAATAATATTGGATAAAGAAAATTTCCATTACGGGGTTGTGAAGATTGTTAAGTTACACATTTTTTTTGAAACCGTGAATCGATTAATGTTAGACCACTCCATTAGAAACCTGGAATCACTGAAAGACGGCCGTTTCGTCCTGGTATGGGACTCCTCAGCAGTGCGAATCCACAACTCCTGCACCTCGCAGGATTCGAACACAGGACCTTCGGTATTGTCCTCAAACGCCTAACCATCGAACCACTGATCCGGTATCTAACGCTCTTAATATCCAGTGCTTCCAGGTTTCTAATTGCGGTCTAACATTGATCGATTCATGGTTTCAAAAATGTGAAAGAAAATTTCCTCTCCCCTGAAACATTTGTCATTTTTTAAGTGGTAACATATCATTATGCATAGATCAATAATAAGTCATTAAATTCTTCATTGATTCAGTCAGCAATCTGTTGTAATAATGAATAGAAGAATAACCAATTAAATCATCAGAATAATAGAAGAAATGACCAATATTATAAAATGGAATTGAACAGATTAACTTATTTAAAACAATTGGTGTTTTCTTGTAGAACAACACAGAAAGAAATTGATTTAATATAATGAGAAGGCTTGAATTTTTTTGTAAATAAATTTCATAGAGAAAAACCTGATGATGTTTTCTAGATATAAACAGTAAGTAATAATGATGATCGTCTACTGACCATACAAATATAATTCAACTCATCAACAGTTCTGCTATTTCCTTTGTTTTGATATAAAAAATTCAGAATATTAAATTGGATGTAGCCAACAGGAAATCCTAATTGACTTGGGTTTTGAACTGGTTAAGACTCATAGGTGAGGCATACTTGGGATCGTCAGGGAAAACTAGCTGTCCCTGAAAGGTTTTAACTTGCTTATCACTGTCCGAAAGTCTGAGTTATTGGGGCAGCAATTACAAAACTTACAACTGATTGATTACATAGTGCCGGTTAGTTTTGTGTCTATTTAGTCCCTGAAGTCGTGCTCCAAGTTAATTCGTCGTAATGAGTCTGAGATATCACGAAACGTAGGTTCATATTTCCCTGTCGGCTAGCCCCGAACACAACATTATGAATACATTGCACATTGTGTTGAGTTATTTAGACTAGTGGTCACACTTCAACTTGATCAATAAATGTTGAACAGCACATACTGGATCAAACAAACACGACATCTGTCACTATCCAATAATCAGTCAGTATGTTAAGCTAAGAAGTTTACATCAAGTACAGATATGTTGATTTTCATGTCTAGATTTTTGGCACTCATACGCTTAGTCTAATTATCATTTTTTCAGGTGACTTCACTTTTGTGAGATAGATGTGTAGACAAAATATCATTAGAAAATAATTTATCCGGTCCTGACTTCTGAAACACGTGAGCAAACAAAATAATCTAGAATTTCCTCTTGCGTTCAAGACAAAAGTGTATTCAAACTAATTATGACACATTTTATTTGTAAATTTTCTACTGCTACTCTGTTAACAGTTAAGGCGCTGTATGATTGTTAATAAGCTATATGTATTTTAAAATCTTCGACATTTGTATATCGCTCCGAATCACCACATCCCACTACCCTGGAGACATGAATTAGTCAAGGCAAGTCCCAGAATAACAGTGGTAGTAATATCATTAATGGCAATAGAAAAGATTAAGCATCAAAGATAAGATTTAAGAGGAAAACATTGATAACTGAAATTTAAAAAATGTCACAAGTGTTAAACTTTGGGCTTAAGGGAAGACAAAGAGTGAATGTAGTTGTAGCGTTACTGCAAGAGATTAACAGCCATTTTACCTAAAGTCTCTAACCATTGGTTACGGCAATCACACAGAGCTCATGTCAGCAGCCAGTGATTTTATGAACTGATGCCCTGTCTTGGTATGGTCACCTCTAGTTTTCTTGTAACCTACTCCTGCTCCATTTTTCATTGCAAACTGCTGCACAATATGCAATGCCTTTAGTCGACACACGTATATTTCTTTCAGTCCACGAATCGATGAAAACTAATCAAGCCCTATGAATTTAAACCGAGATTTCATTAAAACATCAACTCACTTGGGAGGATAATCATACCTCTTTTAACAGAATATTTGTAATTATTTTTCTGCTTGCTAACCTAAACAATCTCTATAATTCACTAGTGATTCCATTTTGTACACAAACATGAATCGATTCATCAAATCAATTATTTTCTAACTCTAATCAATGTCACATATTTAGTTCCACATATTGAAAAAGCAGAAAGATCGTGTGATGTCTGTCTGAAATTTATTTCTAAATGTCGTCCAACGTATAAGTTTAAAGAAAACTTTAAAATGGATGTAACAGTGAATAATATTGTGAGTTAATTCGTAGTTGCTGTTGTTGACTTCTAGTCAGTGCAACAGGTTCACCCTTTACACTGTCCGCTTTAATTACAGTGGCCGAGGAGTACAGTCTATCAGCTTGCAAGAAAAAATTTTGTACACAGATTTGTATTTGGTGAATAAATTGTAAGTGATCATATTCTCTCTCTGTTCAATACTATAGATCTGTGATTATAGTAGCATTATTTCAACGTAGAATATACTGCGTTCTCCATTAATAGCACGCTTTAACTTGTGGGCAATCAAAATCTATGCCTTCTTTGTTGCATTTTTAAACACAGATTAATCTACATTAATACACTTCCTTAAGTGATTTAGATTTCTCTTGCTCATATAACATTTTATTTTTAATTACCCAATATATTTGTTATATGAATTCGATTATTATTGTCTTTAGTTTAACAAATGAGAATATTAGAGAAGTGACAAATACAAATACTACCGTAGTGATACATTTTTAAGCTTTCTTAACGATTAGACAGTTGGTAATGGTTATCTAACCTAGTTCTAAGAAGCCATGATACTCGTACGATTCAAGTAAAACACGCAAAGATGGCAGATAAATATTTATTTGACTTCAAAAATAAATCAGACAAGTGTCCTGAACACTACATTTTCTATGAAATTTATTTGAAATCAAATTAACAGTCAGATTTGTATAATTTGAACTGAGTGGCATTCAACGTCAATTAATCTGTGACTTATTATGAGGATAGGTATTAACTATGTCATACTGACCAACAATTTCATATTAACTAAATTTTGCTATTTTAATCCATTCATATCAATTTCTCGCAAATTACTGTAATAATAAATCACACAAATCATATTCCATTATAAAATTCTACGTCATCATTAACTTTTGGTCAGTCGGATATCATCCTTGAGTATGCTCCACAGTGTATAAAACTGTTAGGCTACTGCTCCACAGAAATCAATGACAAATATGTTAACCTTACATTATTATTTTCACCTATATGGATGCGAAGTATGGCCATTAAAAGTTGAAGATATTGGTAGGTTTTGGTATTCGATCATAGGTGTCTTTGAAACATTGCTCGTGTATCCTAGGACAACCGAGTAAGCAATGCTGTTGTTAAGAAACGAATACTAGGTAAGGATGACAAATCAGTAGATGAAGTATTGCAACTTCAACAGTTGAGGTGATTGGGAAATGTGTTATGAATGCCCAACCGCCGATTGCCTCGCCAAGCTATGTTTTGTGGAGTAGGAGTAGGTCGGAAGAAAGCTATGGGCGGACAAACCAAAAATTGCACAAATCCATGAAGTTAACGACAACTGGACTGAGTCATGTTGGTAGATGTAGGCTACCTGGTTGGGGTCCACGATACGAAAGTCATCAATGGTTAATTAGTGGTTATTAGTGGCTACGACCAATATGGAGTTATTCTCTACGGGAAGCCCCTATAGCAGAAGCGAGTGATCGGTTGCGCTTCTAAATGTCAACCATATTCAATCGCAAACTATTCCTAATATCTTCAGTTCTGCTGGAAAAGTTAGTGTTAACTAAACTCTGAAACTCATTGGATAACAAGTTGATAGTTGAAGCGAAATATACTCATTTCTAGTTTCAGTAAGAATATCAATACTGCATTTTAGGTTCTTATAAAAATTGAATCTAAAATAGGATCAAAGGTTCTTTCCGGACTCCACCACTAGCTAACATACATACATACATATAAAATCAAGTAAGAGTGAAAATGTAGACTAGAAACTTGAGAATTCTGTATATTATTTCATATTAAGCTACGTTTTCACGGCTCAGATTTTGTGATTTCGACTGAAATGGTAGTCCAACTAAACCGCATTTTCATTTGTTTTTATATCGATATCACTGTGTAACAAAATTTATCCTAAAAATACATAAAATCTCGTTATAAAACATTTGACTGGATAATATGCCACTTGAACAAGTTGTTTTTTAGGCTGGTTGGTTTAACTGCGAAGTTTTGATTGTCATGATCATCAATGATGCAAACTATAAAGTTTAATAAGCACCATGAAGGTGATATATACACTTTGTTTTATCAGCATGGAATTTTGTTGGTTATAATAATAACTGACTTTTTTATTTGTTGTTTGTATATTTGATCATGATTGATTTTGTTCTTTCCTAATTCGATCTTTGACTATGTGGTCTTTTATCGAGACTACCTTAATTATTTGACTTAACCATTTGGCTCAAAGAATACAACATTTGCAAAACCTTTTTCATTATCTTTACAAAAACCTCAATGAAAAAAATATCATTAGCAAATAAAACTATATTTAACTTACTGGATTTCCATCTTTTTCCAATTCTGCAATACGATTAGCTTGTGCTTGTATTTGTTCTTGTAGTTTAATAATTCGTCGATGAAGACCTTTATCACTGAAATATGGATTATGTTCATTTGAGGACAATATGTAGGGAGATTGAATTTGTTGAGGTTGTTCAATAACATTTAAGTCTAATTTAGTAGGTCGTGTGGCCGGGAGCTTGAAAGAATTTAGAAAAATTGTATTAATGATATTAATTATTATATGATTAAAATATAATCGTATGGAATTCAATTTATGATGCTGTCAAATTTACTGATTATTTGAAAATAATAAAACAGTGCAACGATTGAGGAACATCAGATCCAGAATTTATACTCAATATCTTAAAAGGTGGACAAGTATGAATCTCAGGTCAACAGAAAGCAACGAATAAACCTTAAACATGTGTATATGTATCAAGTTTGTCATAAGATATACAGAAAGATGAATAACAAAGAAATATAGGTATAATCAGATTTGGTGATATTAACAGACCATCAAGCTGAATGAATTTGTGCAGTAGAAATTATAGAATAATTTGAAAACCACTGGGTAAGAGAACATATGAAATATGTGTGTCTGGGGCTCAGAAACGAATTCTGAGAGGTCTCTCCCGACATCTGAAACCACTAGTCACGACGACTATTCAGACTACAACGAGTCAGATTGCATCTATCAGTACGATTCAGTCTAACAGTTCGTGAGAAGCTGTGACCAGTGAAGTTCAACAATGTCAGGTGTAAGACAGTTGGCACTAATGACACCAGAGGATTGAAAGTGGAACTGAACAACTGAATACCATTTTGGTGGTGCAAGCATGTAGGACCTCGATGTCTTAGGCTAGACTTCTGGTGCAGTCCTGGATATATGTTGTCAAGGAGGTGCCCAGTATTAGAGAAAAACTATTCGGTGTTTCTTACTTTTCAGTGATTATCTAAGCAAAGTTAGTCTATAGTATGAAATGCATAGTTATTTATACGAATCTGAATAAATTGATTGTGTTGTTTTATATCAAAACCATCAAAGGTTATACTCGTAACTTGAACTAGCAAGAAGCAGTTATTATTGGTTTTCCTTGTTTTTTCATTAAATTACCAAATATATTAAACTGCAACGATATTCCAAAGTCAGATTATAACTTAGCATTGATGGAATTATTTTGTGCAACCATCCATCAAAATATACTGCAACAATACTCCACCGTACGATGAAGTCACATATGTACAAATAAGTATTCAACTTTATTTTTTTAGTTAATCTGAGTTTGTATAATAAAATGAAATCTTATATTAACTTGCTAACCAAACGAAATGGACGTATATGTATATGAAAAGAGACAAACTAAGCAGTGGGACTTATTTATGTTAGCAAAGCAGATTATTTGAAGTATTTATGATGTTAAACAAAAGTGTTATATTTTTTAGCTTTAAATTATCATATTATTTGTTCAAACAAACTCTGAAACCATGTCAGTGATTCCTAGTATTGACTTGCTCTACAGTTTAATTTCAAGATAAAAAAAAACTAGGCTTGTTTTGATTTTTAGCCGATTGGAACGGTAAGTTCGATGGGATAGTTGATATAGAAAGTCGACTTCAGCTAAACAATTACTGAAGGCGGTGCAGCACTGAATCTCTATGTTAGACACTTCTAACTAGAACCTACCAAAGTTCAGGCTCGAGTTGCAATGGTAGAAGCAAACATCATCGTCAATTATATCACTACATGATTGTTGCATAATATTGCGAGCTAGTTGAATCAAGAAATTTGGACCGGTTTTCTTGAAACGTGCTTTCTATGATACATAAGAGTGCTTGGTTCAGTTCCTGGGTTTAGAAACAGTAGTTGATACCTCTTACTTAGCCCTAAATTAGAAGGGCGAACAAGCTTTTCAATGTTCTCAGGTTTTTAATGGTTGTCTAGTTAATCATGACCTTCGAAAACGTTAAACAATTCTGTTTACTACTTAATAGTTGACAGTTTTGTAGTAATGTTCAAAAGTGTTGGCTATTTCATCTCCTTGTGACTTAGTTAAATTAGACAGACAAGAGAATTCGAAGTGTTATACATTTCGCTTCGAGCATTGTATAAAGACTCTATGACACGGTCTAAGGAAGAAGGTAACGATATTGAATCACAATATGGTATCAAAATGCCTATGTGTGAAATTGCGTATACTCTTCTGTCAGCTTAAAACTGAGTTAATCTTACCTGTTAGTTCAGTTGTATTATTGTCTAACACTGAAAAACGGCATAATCAGTTTCCAAACTTAGTAATTTCCAACATATCAGTTTAAACATCAAGAATCACACAATCTAACTATTAACTACTCAGCATCAGGGTTAGGCTTATTCAGAAGTGTGATATAAGCTGAATGAGACATTAAATTAACACTTGAAATATTCCAAAAATTAAGCAGTAACTTGAATTCATATTCCAAAAATGAGAACACCTTACCTTGTCTTTCATATTCACAAACTTTTAACTTTAATGATCGATTTTTGTTTAATGACTTCAATCAACGTCCAACTAGGTGGATACTCTAAGTGTAATAGTAATCCATAGAGATAAGGCTAACCGTAAACTTTCTATAACGGTTTTAAAAAGAAACTGTTGCGAGGGACGTAATTTCTCAATTTTCTAGGATTTTAGTTTGCGAATGTTTTCTTGTTACGCAGTTAATTTACTCATAAAATTTCCAACATAAGAAGAGCTGAATTTAGTGGATTAAACTTGCCGTCAAAAATTAATTAAACATGTTATTCAAATAGGTTGAGGCGTCATATGTAATGATATATATATATATATATATATATATATATATATATGCCACAGAGTAAATAATAAGATGCTTTTCTGACATCTGACACTTTGTTTAAACAACCGTATATTGCAGAACACAAACTCAGTTTGAAATATCTTACTTTCTCTATAATAATAAATAACTATTTCACGGAGTTCATATCATAATTAAGCTTGACCTAAAAACTGAGCTCATTATCAAGTAGTAGGTCAGAATCAGTGACTTCTAGCTTCTCTACAAAATACGGGCTCATTCTAGCCAGTAGATTAAATTAATCTATTTATGTTAACTTTTGATCGATAAAACAAATTCTTAAGAATATTAAGCAATAAAACAAAAGTGCTAAGCATTTTTTTAACAGATAAGATCAGTAAATAAAAGGCTATGAATTAATGCTTAAAGGTTTTTTGATACAGAATTCACGAAAAATAATAACGATACAATAGCAGGTCGAACATTACACTCTCGTGTTTATGTACCAATTATTGCCATAACAAGTATATATATTATTTTTATTATAGATATTTTTAGCACTTTTTGCATTATAATTATGCTTACGGTGATGAGATCAATCTATGCAAAAATCCCATTCGTTTAACATAAAATTTCTAGGTCAACTAATATTTGGTCAGATACTGTTATAAACTTTACTATAACGAAGTAGTAGAGATATTACAGATAGTATGTCAGGTACAGAATATAACTATCCACTTTACGATATTATTATCCGAAACATTTACCTAGGCTTCTTGTCGTACGGTTTATCCAGAATTAAAAATATATCTTACACTATGATAACATGACTACAAGGTATCAGCCATGAACCAAAATAATTGGTAGTATAATTTCATGATTGCATGATTCAAATTCAATTCTTCTATGCAATAGTCAATTAATTTCACTTAAGGTCCTTTTGTCAAGTACATGTAAATGTCTTAGTATTTTTACCATACCTTTGTACCATATTTCTAGAAGAATCGGTCAGTAGATGGGCCCATACTCTTACAGTGATGCCCATTGAGTTTTGTGATGTTTTTGAATCATAGTATCGAAAGTTAAAAGGTTTAAAATGATAAAAGTAGATCACAAATAGTTTTATTAATCAGTGGTACTTGTTGTTGACGTGCAGCATTTAGTACAATTAAGAAATATTTACATACAACCTGTTTTATGAATACATACTGTTCATTTTGGTTCACTTGAAATGTTGTAAGTAATGAATAAATTTACCAGTAGGTTTGTCCAGCAGATATAATCTTCAAAATCTTACGTCAAAATCATGTTTTATATTTATAACAAAGTGTTATTTGACAATACTATCAACCTTGGACCTTTACAAAATAAGTTATGATGAACCGGCATGACAAAAGCTTTGAAAGCCATACGTTTAACAATGTTTCTGAAAATAACAAGTTATTGTGCTGGGCTGTTCTAAGCTTATCTAATAGATTTAAAATTTTAGTCATAGTTGAGAAAAATAACCAAGAGTGATACATCAGATACAACTGGTACAAATTTTCTGGCATTATTTTAGTCTGTGAACACGCTTCAGTCGTGCAGATCCCCTCTAATAGCTAAAAGTTCATCCGACCAGCCTTGCTTAGCCTTAATGAAAACCACAAGGTGCTACAACCTTAAGAGTGAAAGCTAGAAACATATGAGCAGAAGCACATAATTATATATCGATTTCAATAGAAGGTGGTAGGGACGTACTTGAATTACATCAGATGAATTATTCTCTGTGAGTCCGAAATCCAAAGCCTGATATTCCGATGTGTGAACTCTAGACATGCGCCTTGAATGACTTAGTTTATCAATGAAATTTTGAAGTCTATTATTGAGAACAGAAAATTCCTTTCCGGTCCTGTAAATATCTGTCGCATCAAAAGATACTGCTTTATGATTTCCGCTTTCACTTTCAGATATTCCTCTAATACCCTGACTTGAAATATCTGGCGATTTATCTTGATTTTTACTTGTTGTCCCAGCTCCATGGAACTCATTCAACTCGTGTTCACTGACTAGATTAAGGTAAACTGAACTGTTTGTGCTTTTTACCTTTCAAAATTTCATCAACATCCTTGAGAGCTGACGCCAAAATTTGGCTAGCTTCTAGGCTACTCATTTAAATCACATATCTAGTAATTTTTGACTCAGAATATATAGACACGCTTGCATGTTAACATAATCAAAAGTACTCAATCTTGTTTTTGGTGGTGTTTAGTACAAAAAAACAAAGACTTCGTATTTATGTACTCCTTCTTTTTCGCATTCACTAGTCGTTCCATCACCTCCATTAGTATTGTTAGTAATGAAACTGGTCTGAGACAGGTTGACTGTCTTCTATCTCATCCTACGAAGGCAGGAGAGAGTAGCTTGATGCTATTGAGCTGGGAAGTAGGATGACTTCAGTTATTGCATGAACAGATCACACACCAGTGAAAATGGGGTTCCATAAATTATTTCAAGATTACGATGTGAGTGTCGTCATGTCATGATTACTTTACTTGATGCAAGGATTTTAGTTTTTTTACTATTAAGCCAGGAGTAATTCGTATTTTCGTTTGGCCACTCAATTGGCACTAGATTCGAATGGTTCTCTGAATTTTGGTTTCTTGGCTTAACAGGTGGCTGAAGTGGTATAAGGAACTTATTAATTCTAAGTTAGTAAGATCTACGCCACCTGGACCTTTGAAAGCACGAACACTGATGTGTAGGTTTTCTCTCGGTA
>OX103973.1:3821570-3838312 GCA_944470395.2 Schistosoma turkestanicum | reverse complement strand
TGATGAAAAGTCACAATATATGATGAATTGATATTAGACTGTCTGATTTGTTGTTCTGGTGTAAGTTCAATTCATAAAGGGAATAAACTGTAAGAATCGAAAGTTACTTTAGTCAATGGCGCAATAAATATTTGGATTGCATAATTGATTACAAACAGAGGATTAAGTGATATTTCTTAGTAAGAAGAGGAATTACTGATTGAAATAAAAGATATTCATCAAAATATTTATTTCCTAATTTAAATGTAATGATGATATCAACAATTGAACCAATTTATTAAACACATCAACTCTTTACAGAATTCAATGTATAACTTTCATGTTGTTTGGCTAATGATGAGATTTTAAACTATTGAGAAACAGATATCAATTACTTTTTAATATCATTTGATGAAGAAAATTACTTTTCGTTAGATATATACATATATATAAATTACCGTCGAGACACAAACAAATATGACTGTTTATTTACTAAGTAAAATTTAATGTACTCTGTTAAATACTTTATATCAGGGTTGATGAAGTTAATTGACTATCTAAATCGAGCTGGTTAATGAGATGAGGATTAAACCAACAGTCTGACATTTGTAAATAAATCATATCTACAAATATTGTACTGAATGACTGACTCCTTATCCAGACTAGTTGGTTGAACAAACTTGGTCGACGGCCTATTCTTCACGAGGTGTAAGTAGGAAAACTAACTCATTACAAAGTTCCAGTGAATCATGAACCAACCAATGTTAGACTGATCCGGCATCCAACATTGTCAATGTCTAAGTTCAATCAGTCAACAATATTGCTCAACCTGAATGAGGTGGTATACTAAGGCGAAAAGGAGGTCCACTGCTTTCATGTTTCTAATGATGGTCTAATATTGATCAGTTCATGGCCTAAATGAAACTCGAAAATCTCCACAACCCTTTAACGATCAAAAGGTTATATATACCAAAAAAAAGTCCTTCATTAATAAATATGAATATTTTTTATTACTGTTAACTGGCATTGAAAAGAGCACCTGCGTGTATCAAGACATGTGTTACTGTTGAACTAGAACAATAAAATACACTCTATAAAATAACTGAAAATACATAAAATTGTATAATTAATGACAGAAGTTTGAGAGGATTCGTGAGCTTCATAGTTTACATCACGAATTGACTTTAGACAACTGGAAATCATGAAACAGTAGATTGCAGTTTCTTCTCAATAGCGAACTGTGTAGAAGGGCATAAACATAATTCCACTCTTGATCTGAAACCAGAACTTCCATGTTATTTGACGAGTTCTTAACTGTCAAATTACTTAATGGATATTCAGTAATTTACATTTATGGTTTCCAATAATTCATAGTATTGTGCATCTAATTTTTCATGCCACTGATAGATCACTTTTTTAAATCCGATAAACTTGAACTTCACTGCACAGTTTCTTACTAAAAATCCAGAAGTCATCATCTATTGTAGCAGGTTATTTGTAAGTGTATGATCGTTAGCATAAGGCATTTACAGAGGGTGATGTGGTAGTTTAGAGTTTGTATATTCGGTCAGTCAGATGCAACGTAGAACTTCGTACGTAAGTACATCAGTTCAGGTTGCCATACCACATTACCACAAAGATGTAATTGTCAATTCAAATCCCATAGTATAAGAGGTAGTAAAGGTATTAGAGGTAGTCGGAGAGGTTAGGATTACAAGATATTATTCAAGAAGTACGATTCAGTGAGAAAAGTTTGTATATTAGAAATTGACGATAGATTACCATGAAAAATCTAGAAAATACTGAACAATTATTTTGTCCTTTTTAACTTGTACACGCGAAACAACGAGAAATCATGAACAATGAGAGATAAGTCAGGAAAGACACAGGAAGAGAGAGAGAGAGAGTGAAATTTTTTTCACTTCAAATGAAAGAAAAGTAATGTTAATGTAGATTGAAACTTACCTAGTGTATTCATATTATTTGATAATGTAGCTGATCGACTAGATACAGTTGAATGTATTGTTGCATATTGTCTGTTATATTTGGAACTTTGTAAATCTTCATATGAATTTGTCAATTGTAATGAATTTGAACGTTGTGATAATTCCTTCTTTTAATATCGAATAATATTTTAATTGAAAAAAAAGAAGTAGGGAAAAACAAAAATTTTGCATATTGATGTTTGAAAGGGAATTCAGTTTTTATGATGAAAAAAAATGAAATAAAAATCAGAACAAACATGTAAATATTTTGAAGATATTTGGAATAGCGGAATTTAAGTTATGTGTTTCATCCTTATTTGGAACTCGTCAGCAAGATTTATCACCCTCCTAGTATTAGTGTTCTTTAAACCAGAACTCCAGATCAGTAATTTGAGGTTTATTGAATTCAGATTCAACTTGGTGTCGATTTTCGATAAATTGCACTTATTTTTCGATATCAAGTAAACAAACAGTATTTCTAAAACCTGGTCAGGATTAAAGACATCAAAGATTATTTGGGAACTAGTGTAATCAATCTATGAGAAGTCAGTCAAACACACCTAATCAGAGGTCAACCGAAGATGACTGTCAACTTGAACAGAAATAAAGATAAAGAAAACAAAACTTTCTAAGACAGTCAAACACAAGCAGGATCATCAGAAGGAATTGATTGAAAGATTGGGCAGTCACTAGAAAACTCATTTTTTCTGGATGGAAGCGCAAATTACGCTGACCAGAATGACAATGAAAACTCCCTGATAAAATCACTTAGTTCAGAGAGATCAATATCATTTAAAGCATCTAAGATTAGTTGTATAAACTTTCCATTATTCATCGTCGTGAATGCTTACTCCTGAGGTATTCTCAATTAGAAATGAACAGCTAGTTTCCAGCGGTTGAAAAATTTTTATGATATTAATCGGTCGGTCAAATTTTCGATGAGATAAAAGCAACATAAACCTAACACATCACAACTGTTTAACTGACTAGTCACTTCATAACCAGTGATGACTATGACAACAGCAAAAAACAATTAGTAGACAGAAAAGATACAAAAGTTTGTGAGAGTTGTTGCATTCTTCTAATATATAAGCATCCATATACATTAGAAAGACACAATTATTAATTTCAAAATCATTCAGTTTATCAAACTGAATGTTTTCTTCAAATAATTTTTAGCAAGTATTTCGGAATAACGTTATTGATGCATTCAATTTCCCTGTAGTCATATCGGAAACAAATTAGGAAGACAGTAAAGACAGCCGAAAGAAATCCCCTAGTAAACTTACTAAAAAAACCGACAAAATTGAGCAGAAATCGACAACAACTCTCTATAAGATGAAGCAATCATCAGCGGTGATTCGTTCGGACACTTTAAACCGTCAGGCTCTACTATTCACAATTATTTAGTTTTCCACAATAACATAAGAAAGATGTTCCCTCCAACCTATAATAGATATGAACAACTCACCATTTAACTCAAATATCTAGTGAAAATTCATCAACCGGTCGGAAATACGATCAATAGACGTAACATCATTGAGTTCTTGGCTTTTGTTAATTTAATAGTGGATATCAGTGTTTCTGAGAAAATGGTGCTTTCTTTGAATTTCGCTTCTCTCTGCATAAATATGACTCAGAGAGACAATCTGTTTCCTTTCTGATAATCATATCAGAAAATAGATTTTTCATTTGACTTCTTTAACCATCGAGCCAGGTAGTTGTAAAATGGTCATTAACAATTAATTGACAGTGCTATGGGATCAGTTCAACTAGCACTAAAAGCACAAGTTCCCTCAAGATTGTAGGTCAATCTTGCTGACAAGTGCTGACTAGCACGAAGCCTAGATCAAGCAGAGTTTTCTGCCAACTACTTTCAAACACTAACTTAAGTTCCACAACTTGGTTTAATCAGACTCAGTTTCAAGTTATAGATAAGTCTTACAACTTGTTTCTATCTAAAAGAATACATTAAAGTTATTACTTTTTGATTAGATAATATCATGTGCTAGTGAGTCTGGATTTTTTTAAACAAAAAAAAGACTCGGATGAGAAGGAGAAGGAAGATGATGGTGGTGTTTCGGTCTCTGAGCTCAGAGAACGGAACACCACCACAATCATCCACCTGTGCTACAAGTTTTCTCCGCCATCTCAGAGAGAGATCTGTCTACACACAGATAACAGAGTATAACCAGTGATTAAAACGCTTTATAATGAGTACGCAGTTGATAGAACACTCATCAGTCGAAGAGCAAATGTACTGTCTGACAATTCTATGTAATTTATCCAATAATTACAAAACAGAAACTGTTTAATTAGAAGAAGTCTAAAGTCTGTCAGTATTCCACCGTAGATTTCATCCTAGCTTCCATGATATTTGGTAAGAAAATTGAATAAACGATTCTGAAAGTGGACTCAGACTACCAGACATAGATGATAAATGAGTTGATGAAGCGATGAACCTACAGTTACTAATGTGGCGTATGAATAGGTGCAAATTAAGATAATGCGGCAAACGAAGATATAGTATCAGCCTAAGAAGTAATTGAATAATTGATCAGAGCACTGTTGATAGATACTGACTACATGATCATAAATTACTCGTTAAACTGAATCATTCTTCTTAGCTACCATATTCATCTCATTGAAGATTTCCTTCTATGCCGAAATAAGGAGTTTATGTAACAGAGGACCAGGAAAAAGGTGAAAAGATGAAAATATCAAGTAACTTAAGAGCTTGATTGTCAAGTACGTATGAGAATATTCCAAAATAATGGAAATAAACATGAAGCAAAAGTACTACTATAAATGTGAAGTAATTTGAAGGTAATTCATTCAACAGATTGAATATCTGTTCATGATGTATTATTGGCACAAGCTTAGGTATCCATAGAACTGAATACACCATATAACATGACAAATATATACATATATATGTTTTACACTTAATGAATTATAGTAACGACTTTTTTACTTTATGTCACGAACCGAGTTCAGATAAACAACTACTAAACACTAGGAAGTAATTTGCCGTAGTACACTTATGGTTGGACATGAAATTCCTTAGTTTCACCCTAATGGAGGTTATGGATGGATGAATGGATGCAACTGAGAATTCCATGTTACAGCGAAATAGTAATTCATTTGTTTCTAGCTTACCATGAAATTCTCAAGTCAGTCTACGATGTAAACTGTAACATTTAATAAACTCCACAAACCCTTCATAACTAATAATAATGACTATTCAATCAAAACAATGAAGAATTCCTCATGTAGTTAATCCAAATTATATAATTTCTTATATCTCGTTTAAAAGTAGGATTACAAGGATTTCAACGGAGTTAATTTTCACACTTTATTTAACGTTCCATACTAACTAATAATCACTAATATTGTCTTTCTATGAAATTAGTGATATTATATTATCAGTAAGGAGTATCTGTAATTTGAGAAGTTTTGTAAAGAAGAGATAGGTAAACATTTTTAATACTTAACCAACAACTGAGTAAAGTACCTTTAGAAAACGAAGCACTGATGTTATTCAAGGGCAAACTTCACAAAACATGTCAGAAATGAACTTTTTTTTCTTCTTACGATAATCATTATTATTTAACCTGTGAGTATCTCAATGGTTGATAAATAAGATTATCTGAGAGTCTTTTTCTAAATACTGTAATATTATTTATTCATCCTAGACAGTGACATACTTTCTTAATTTTTTTGTTATGTTTTCTCAACTTTTTGTCAATGAAGAAGGTGAGACCATTCATTGGAGAGATGGTTTTAACTCATGAGAACAGATGATTCATTCTTTTGTAACTACTACTGGATACGTGTTCTTTCAACTCAATTCATGATAAAGTAAAGTTCAGGAATGATATAGGGTGAAACGTTTACACTGTTCAACCAGTAGTTATTTCAAAATAAAGGAGTTATAGAAAAATTTAAACTCTTGAAAACAGAGTGATGATAAAGAACGTTCACATGCACATTCATACACACAGAAAAAAAGAGCAAAACTAACCTCTAATTTGTTAATTTTCTCTTCTAAATCTCGATTAGTCTCCTCCAATAAACTAATACGTAAATGTTGTTTTGAAACTTCATTCAATAATTGAATATTATCTATATCCATTGACGGCTGATCAGCTTCATGATTTCGATAATCCGTTGTATTTGTTTTATTGACCAGATAAGATAACTAACAAAAAAGTAAACAGAATTACATGAATTGTTAACTAATGAAAATATCTGTCAAAGTTACTGCTAGTATCTTTATGGTTATAATATGTATTATATACCGAGGACCTTGCTTGAGTTAACTAATCACAATCAAGATAGCGCTTTATGCATTTAGCATGAGTTTTACAATTCATTTGATAAATAAGATAGTTTATTATTATTACAGACAAAGTAAACATTGGTCATATTCAGTTCTTCAAATGTTTAAAATCGATAACAATTATTCTGTAATCAAAAATTGAATTTAAGATGGTGCTCAAGCTAAATTACAAAACATGACTGGCAGATTTTAATGGTAAAATACTTCTTATGTTTAATCAATTGCTTAACAAAGCTGATTAATATTCTCCCTTTCTCTCTAACTCTTACTCTAAACTCTAAGTCTAAGTGCCTTAAGTTTGTAAGCGGAAGAATGACAAAACATTGCATCATAGTTGATGAGATTTTGTAATGAAAATCCTAACTATAATTTGTAAATCCAGTTCGGAACTACAGTTTAACTCTTAATACTCAAACCTAACATTTTGGCATTATAGTTGATGTCAGTTGGTGACAAAACTCTTAGGAGCGATTGTTGTGATACGTGCCATTAGCCCAACTCTTAATAGGTACACCTAACGTTTTTCTTCCACTATAAGGAGTAATTATTAGTATCAAACCTATTATCTCACTATAATTTAATTGCTATGTATCGTTAACTGTTTCATAACTGGACAGCGTTTCCTGATTGACCGATAAGTCACTCAAGATCGTTAGTATATAATACTTGACCAATGAGTAATGACTACTGTCTTGTTTGTCTTGTCCTTGATGCGCTGATCAAAATGTATTGATTAAGATTGTAATTTGTTCGCCAGAATCAGTGAATCAACATAGCGAAAGTGAGTGTCGACTAACACGAAACCTGGGTAAAAGATTTCCGACGGATTACTTAGTTCAGCCTATGTTGAATCATCTAGACTTCCAACGATATTACGAGTAAATTGATAGAATTTCACCAGTATGTGAAGAACCAGATGAACATGATATTGATCACTATTTAGAATTATTACTTAGTAAACGTGATATAATATTAAAATTACATTATTATAACCTACTTCAAACTAATGATGATAGAGAGCAGTTTATATAGGTCAGAAGTAATAGTCTTATCGAGAAGAGATTATCAAAAGTTAATTTTGTTCATTTCAGTTCAACATACTACTTTCAAATATATCAATTTTTTAAAAGACATTAGTAAATTAGTATTTCTAAGCAATAATTGTTGGTTTATAAACTTTTCAAAATAGTAATCAGAAAACTATTTTGTTTTGGTCTGATCGATTGAATAGTAGTATTTCATTTGTGATAAAACTAACACGTACAACAGAGACATTATTATTATTATTATTGATCCTCAACAGATTTCACTTTCATAGATATGGTTCTAAATCAATCCTATGCATCAACATGCATCAAAGTAACATAATATTTGATATGGTAGATAGTGTATAGATTTAAACAGATCATTGGAAATTAATTTAGGGTATGACTTAAGGAATAAATGCGATGCCTTACTTATATCTGGTGAGCTTTAAAGCATTAATTAAAAAACTGTAGCCCCGACCTGTATTAGCTACTAGGTTCCCGATCGTAGCTCATAGCTTACCAGTCATGTTGAGCCAGTCAAGCCAATATTAGGTGGCACACGTATTTCTTCAGATCCTACCAAGAAAGGTAGGTTGGTTAGAGAATTTAAAGATTAGAAGTAAAAACGAAATTGTAACACTACTTTCCTTCGATGACACAGTGGTAAGGTGTTTTCATCAGACAGCTTGCATCTACTGCAGCACTGCCTTGCCACAAAAAATGAGGAGAGAAAAGGCCAACTTTAAAAATAACACATCTGACTGTGGTTCAGGGATCTCCGTCGATGGTACAGTTTTCAAGGAATGGATCAAATACATAAAGAGCTATTCACTGAAAGCAGTGTAACTAACCTAAAGTACTTGTCCCAAGGGTTCTTCGTCAATGCTTCTAGATAGTCAGGACTAATACTAATTCAGTTTCTTTTTCAGGTACCGGAAGTTAAAACATACTCCCATGAAATAAACGATCGGGAAAGGACAATCACTCACAAAGCTCTGACAACACGAGAGACTGAAGTGTCTCACATACCCCAGTTTAAGCATTAAAGTAATAGCATATTGGAAAAAGTTTCCGGATGTGTTGTGTAATTTCGATTACATATCTTGAAACAAAAACTTCATTTTCATCAGTTTTAATTTAATAATTACACATTTTATTAACTTTCGTTTGGTTATTAATAGTGATGAATAAAAATATCAGAAGAAAACAGGTTTCAGCTTCATACTTTGTATATTTTGACTCGAATAATCAGATGGCGTCATCAGCTCTTACTTATAATGATTACATAATTGGAAATCGATTGTTCTGGTTAATATTTTCACAATGAGTTTGTGATGTGAGATATTTATTCATTAAGATGAATGTGTTTCAGATTGTTAAAGTAAGTTAAGACAATGGTGATTATTGACAGGAGGATATACAATGAGATAATGTAAACCAGAGTAAAAAGTATTCAAGAGATTGAATTATTTGAAATCTAGGATAAGACTACCGGAAGGAAGAATAAGTTATTTTATGTAGTAAAACGATACTAATAAAAAAAAGATAACATACTTAGATGTTATAAATGATCGAACAAAGTCAGCTTTGTAAATTCTCTCACTATCTAATGAATAAAAATTTGACTGTTAAGCTTCATCACTAAATCAAGGTATTGATTATGAATGAAAAGTGAAATATGCAAACAAACAATGATGATCATGTTGAAAAAATACTTGAAGATAATGTTCACAGTAGTTTTATCTCAGCTTTCAGAGAAAATTATTCAAGAGCAGTCAACATTACTAATTTTGATTTGTATTCGCCTATAACTAGTATTGTGACAAATGAAATATGAACGTAATATTTCATAGGCAATGTAGCAGCTGGAAAATATATATCGGTAAAAAGCGTCACACCATATCAGTACATTGAAAGGCTGGAAGGGTAGTAGTAGTAGTAGTAGTAGTAGTAGTAGTAGTAGTAGTAGTAGTAGTAGTAGTCGTAGTAGTAGTAGTAGTAATAGTAGTAGTAATAATAATAATAATAATAGTGATTGCATGATGATAGTACTAGTAGCATTTGTATTAACAGCACTAATACTGATCACAGCAATAGTAGCATTAGTGTCATTAGCAGCAGTAGTAATATCAGTACTGGTAATTATGACAGTAATTATTGTTATGAAGGTATAAGTAGTAGTAGTAGTAGTAGTAGTATCACTGACAGTAAACAAGAATTCCTCAGTCGACGGTTTCAATATTCCTGTCTTAACATAGGACTTCACAGTAGTGAACATCCACAACCTCGCCAAAGATCTAACCCAGGACCTCTAGGTCTTGTGCCAAGCGTCTAGTCTTTCAAACTACTAATTAGAAAATGTTTAACAAAATATAAATTCAATCTTAAAATAGATCAGTCTTTAAGTGATTTAATTGAAAATATTTCCGTTTAGCATACTCTCTATGTGCTTATCTAAATGTTACACTAAAAACACTGGGTCACACATAGTAGCACTGTCTCATCAACTAAAACTTCATTTATTCACACAATAATACAAACTCAATCCAACTTAGGCAGTTATCTATGTATAACCTTGACACAAAAATAGATCAATACAAGAACAAATGAAATGAGTGTGAATAAATCAATGCAACTTTCATATTAACCAAACTTCGACAGTGTCAATAATTATTCTTATATTGATGACCATTGATCGACTGGTGTACTGTATACAATTTCATTGTATATTCGTCACGTGTGTGTACTTAGTTGTGTTTGTGCGTAGAAGTAGACATACATATATATGCTGTTACATGCACATTTTGCAGCTACACAACTATTCTGTCGTAAATGTTAGTGTTCATGTATATGAAATTATGTCTCTCATACCACATATATCTACACATTTTACAGATTAGTAAGGAAAGATGAAATTATAGAGAAATATGTAAATCAGTAATTATGAGACTGAATCTACAAAAACAAAAAAAAAGACTTTTAATGTAGAAAAGTGTAATGGTATTATTATGTTATTGATGATAATTTACTTATTCAGCAGAGATAAATGTCGATAATAATAATCATAATAATAATGATGATAAAAATTACAAAACATAAAAATATTAAATTGCACATGTTTCGACCGAATAGGAGGTGCATATGAAATTTTGTCAAGTAACTAATACCTATTTATGTACATGAAAGAGTTGATTGTTATTCATTTACTTGTACAATTTTACTACTATTATTGATTTGGATTACACAAATAGGTGTTTGTGGTAATTTTATAAAATTTAGTTTCAGAGTCTATCTCTAATGTAGTAGTAGTGTGGTGCTGTGGTGCGAGCTACTTATAAGTAGTATATGACGTGAACGTCAACGTAATGTCTGGCAGCAGAAGATGGGGGGAAGATCAAGAAAGGAAGAGTTAGAACACAATGGAATTTGTATGAAACGCATGAATAGTAGTGACAATGGATTGATGTTTTGCAATAGGAATAGTCCAGTTCCATAAGATGAACTGATCTTTTGCAAATGAACGATTTACGATATGGTTTTCCTATTTTACTGAGTAACTCTGTAATTTTCGTTAAATACAATTCGGTTGCCCACCTGCGTTCTCTTTCACTACAGTAGAACTGACGTTAAGGAGCTACACATTGGAATAAAACATCTTAATCCAGTGCAACCTGATTTTCAATGGTAGTTATCTGACTAAAGTCAATCCACAATATTTTTTTTAAAAAAAACCTTAACAATCTCTTAAACAAATAATGCTAAACTTTTATTTAAAGCAGTCTAATGAGTTAAAAACAGTAAAATGACAGTTGTTTCAAGAGAACAAAATATTCATTATGACGATATCATTTATCAGTGTTAAACAACTATTATAATCTGTGTTGAGGTATTTTCAAAATAATAGTTCATAATCAAGTTAAATAATGATTACTATGAGTCAAACAGAATTGAAAATTATATTCATGGGCATATAGAAATGTAAATGGCGAGAAGATTATTCACTTAATGATTATAAAATTAATGAAAAGGGAAACAGGTGATAAATCACTGTCAAGTTGAAGAACAGTGTTGAGGTTCAGTGGAGGAGATACGACCACAGTGATAAACAATTTCATCACACATAAGACTGTACAGAATTAGTGTAAATAATATTGGATATAAAGAAAATTTCCATTACGGGGTTGTGAACATTGTTAAGTTGCACATTTTTGAAACCATAAAATCGATCAATGTTAGACCACCATTAGAAGAAACCTGGAAGCACTGAAAGACGGCCGTTTCGTCCTGGTATGGGACTCATCAGCAGTGCACATCCACGACTCCTGCACCCCGCAGGATTCGAACACAGGACCTTCGGTATTGTAGGCGAACGCCTAACCATTGGACCACTGAGCCGGTATCTAACGGTGTTAATATCCAGTGCTTCCAGGTTTCTAATTGTGGTCTAACATTGATCGATTCATGGTTTCAAAAATGTGAAAGAAAATTTCCTCTCCTCTGAAACATTTGTCATTTTTTAAGTGGTAACATATCATTATGCATAGATAAATAATAAGTCATTAAATTCTTCATTGGTTCAGTCAGCAATCTTTTGTAATAATGAATAGAAGAATAACCAATTAAATCATCAGAATAATAGAAGAAATGACCAATATTATAAAATGGAAGTGAACAGATTAATTTATTCAAAACGATTGGTGTTTTCTTGTAGAACACAGAAAGAAATTGATTTAATATAATGAGAAGGCTTGACTTTTTTTTGTAATTAAATTTCATAGAGAAAAAACTGATGATGTTTTCTAGATATAAACATTAAGTAATGATGATGATCGTCTACTAACCATACAAATATAATTCAACTCATCAACAGTTCTGCTATTTCCTTTGTTTTGGTATTAAAAATTTAGAATATTAATTGAGAAAAAATAGTCGGAAAACAAAGATAAGAAGATAAGCTTTTTTTAAATAAACATTTTACTAAATATTTTCTAGTGAGAAATTTCGTAATGGCCATTTCAAGGTCAGGTTTATAATATGTAATACATTACATAGAGCACTTGTAAGTTCTAGTTAATTGGATGTAGCTAACAGGAAATCCTAATTGACTTGGGTTTTCAACCAGTTAAGACTCATCAGTGAGACATACTTGGGATCGTCAGGGAAAACTAGCTGTCCCTGAAAGGTTGTAACTTGCTTATCACTGTCCCAAAGTCTGATGAGTTACCATTGAGTTATTGGGGTAGCAATTACGAAACTTACAACTGATTGATTACATAGTGCCGGTTAGTTTTGTGTCTATTTAGTCCCTGAAGTCGTGCTCCAACTTAATTCGTCGTGTTGCAAGATTACATATGGGAATTCGTAACGAGTCTGAGATATCACGAAACGTAGGTTCATATTTTCCTGTTGGCTACCCACGAACACAACATTATGAATACAGTGCACGTCGTGTTGAGTTACTTAGACTAAGTGGTCATACTTCAACTTGATCAATAAATGTTGAACAGCACATACTGGATCAAACAAACACGACATCGGTCACTATCCAATAATCAGTCAGTATGTTAAGCTATGCAGTTTACATCAAGTACAGATATGTTAATTGTCATGTCTACATTTTTGGCTCTCATACGCTTAGTCTAATTATCATTTTTTCAGGTGACTTTACTTTTGTGAGATAGATGTGTAGACAAAATATCATTAGAAAATAATTTATATGGTTCTGACTTCTGAAACATGTGAGCAATCAAAATAATCTAGAATTTCCTCTTGCGTTCAAGACAAAAGTGTATTCAAACTAATTATGACACATTTTATGAATGAATGAATGTTAATAAGCTGTATGTATTTTAAAATCTTGGACATGTGCATATCTCTCCAAATCACCACGTCCCACTATCTTAGAGACATGAATTAGTCAAGGCAAGTCCCAGAATGACAGTGGTAGTAATAGCATTAATGACAATAGAAAAGTTAAGCATCAGAGATACGATTTAAGAGGAAAACATTGATAACTGAAATTTAAAAAATGTCACAAGTGGTAAACTTTGAGCTTAAAGGAAGACAAAGAGTGAATGTACTAGTAGCGTTACTGCGAGAGATTAACAGCCATTTTACCTAAATTCTCTAACCATTAGTTACGGCAATCACACAGAGCTTATGTCAGCAGCCAGTGCTTTTATGAACTGATGCCCTGTCTTGGTATGGTCACCTCTAGTTTTCTTGTAACCTACTCCTGCTCCATTTTTCATTGCAAACTGCTGCACAATATGCAATGCCTTTAGCCGATACACGTATATTTCTTTCAATCCACGAATCGATGAAAACTAATCAAGCCTTATGAATTCATACCGAGATTTCATTAAAACATCAACTCACTTGGGAGGATAATCATACCTCTTTTAACAGAATATTTGTAGTTATTTTTTTGCTTGCTAACCTAATCAATCTCCATAGTTCACTTGTGATTCCATTGTGTACACAAACATGAATCGATTCATCAAATCAATTATTTTCTAATTCTAATCAATGTCAAATATTTAGTTCCACATATTGAAAAAGTAGAAACATCGTGTGATGTCTGTCTGAAATTTATTTCTAAATGTCGTTCAACATACGAGTTTAAAGAAAACTTTAAAATGTATGTAACCGTGAATAATATTGTGAGTTATTTCGTAGTTGTTGTTGTTGACTTCTAGTCAGTGCAACAGGTTCACCCTTTACACTATCCGCCTTAATTACAGTGGCCGAGGAGTACAGTCCATCAGCTTGCAGGAAAAAATTTTGTACACAGATTTGTATTTGGTGAATAAATTGTAAGTGATCATATTCTCTCTCTGTTCAATACTATAGATCTGTGATTATGGTAGCAATATTTCAACGCAGAATATACTGCATTCTCCATTAATAGCACGCTTTAACTTGTGGGCAATCAAAATCTATGCCTTCTTTGTTGCATTTTTAAACATAGATTAATCTGCATTAATACACTTCCTTAAGTGATTGAGATTTCTTTTGCTCACATAACATTTTATTTTTAATTGTCCAATATATTTGTCATATGAATTCGATTATTATTGTCTTTAGTTTAACTGATGAGAATATTAGAGAAGTGACAAATACAAATACTACTGTGGTGATACTTTTTTAAGCTTTCTTAACGATTAGATTTCATAGAAGTTCAAATCACTTTTATGATAAAAAAGAAAACTATGTAAGGATACGCGATTGACAAATATAATAATAAAATAATTATGATTATGATTATTGAAATATTGAATAAAATATCGATTGAGAACTTGTTTTTCATTAAGTTAACTGAACCAGTTGATCTACGAGTTTATCAGAGAGTTTAATTGGTTTTTATTCATCTTTAATCAGTGAAATACTTATTCACATTCCGATATGACAAACAATGACTTGATTGATTGAAGAGAGAAGAATAATATGAAACTGGTTTTTCCTGATAATCTATAGTATAAGATCACATCTTCGAAAAGAATACTTAGTTGTATGACATTGTAAATGTGTTCATACAGTTGGTAATGGTTATCTGACCTAGTTCTAAGAAGCCATGAATCTCGTACGATGGCAGACAAAGATTTATTTGACTTCAAAAATAAATCAGACAGGTGTCCTGAACAGTACACTTTCTATGAAATTTATTTAAATCAAATTAACATTCAGATTTGTATGATTTGAACTGAGTGGCATTCAACGTCAATTAATGTGTAACTTATTATGAGGATAGGTATTAACTATGTCATACTGACCAACAATTTCATATTAACTAAATTTTGCTATTTTGATCCATTCATATCAATTTCTCGCAAATTACTGTAATTATAAATCACACAAATCGTATTCCATACTAAAATTCTACGTCATCATTAACTTTTGGTCAGTCGGATATCATCCTTGAATATGCTCTACAGTATATAAAAATGTTAGACTACTAATCCACAGAAATCAATGACAAATATGTTAACCTTAAATTACTATTTTCACCTATATGGATGCGAAGTATGGCCAGTAAAAGTTGAAGATATTCGTAGTTTATTGGTATTCAATCATAGGTGTCTTTGAAACATTGCTCGTGTATCCTAGGACAACCGAGTAAGTAATGCTGTGGTTAGGAAATGAGTTCTGAGTAAGGATGGCAAATCAATGGATGAAGTATTGAAACTTCAACAGGTGAGGTGTATGGGACATGTATTACGAATGGCTAACCACCGACTGCCTCAACGAGCTATGTTTTGTGGTGAAGGAGTAGGCTGGGTGAAAGATTGGAGGGGCCAAACCAAAACATGGCAGAAATTCATGAAATCACTGACAAGTGGATTGAGTCATGTTGATAGATGTAGGCTATCTGGTTGGGGTCCGTGAGACGAAGGTCACTGATGGTTAGAGACCTTGAATGACATGGCTCAAAATTGTTTGCAATGGCGCAGGTGCATCCACTCTTTGTGTTCTCTCAAATCCTAAGCTTCTGCATTCCTCATAATCTCTACCTTTCTCCTTCTAAATTTATCTTACTGAATTATACTTCTCGAATCATATCTTCGCTCCCTAATCTTTTCCATTACTGCTAATACTTCTATTATTGCTATCACTGTTGGATTTGAACTGACAGTTGCGTCTCTGTGCTGATGGGGCATGGCAACCTGAACTACTGTACTTACGTACGAAGTTCTGCGATGTATCTGTCTGTCTGTCTGCTTTAGTCAGCTTGGACTGCGACAAACGGATTAGAATAGCCTATCGTGTTACTGAGTCATTGCTTCCGTTGTTTACCGAGTAAGGTGAACCTTGAATGATATGGCGCAGGTGCATCCACTTTTTGTGTTCGCCGAACTAATTTGCTGAGTTCTTCACGAACTTTTCTGTTTTTAAATTTATTTCACTGGATTATACTCTTCGAATCATATCTTCAATCCCCAATGTCTTCGATTACTGCTAATATTGCTACTACATCTACCACTATGGGATTTGAATTGACAATCCCATCTCTCTGTTCCGTGATATAGCAACTGGTACTGATATACGTGCGTGCAAAGCTCTACATTGTAGCCAGCTGAATGACTGGATTACTGATGTACTCTGAAGATGAGAGAAAATAATGCCACATTGATCTTCATTAATTCGCCTTTTAACATAATTGTGTATATACGATCATCAGAAAAGATTCAGGTCATCTTGTTGTCAGTCATTTTGACTGAACTTTAATCAGTCTTAGCTGTAATTAATGTTTTCTCCCTCAATATTTGCTCTCCCTTTGAATGGTCACTTATTCACAAATTTCTATAAAACAGGTTCAGGGTGGTTATTAGTGGAATCTGAGTGACTGTTCAGTCAAAATTATCAGCAATGAGATAATTCAAATTTTCCTGATATAAAGATTGTGAGGGT
>OX103973.1:3799632-3821070 GCA_944470395.2 Schistosoma turkestanicum | reverse complement strand
GTTTTAGTTTGTTTTAAAAAAAATAATCTTTTCTATATGTAAAGATTTTTATTTAAATTAAAAAAGAAAAGAAGCTGATTATTTGTAAACAAAATTGAACATTTCCAGTAGGTGGAGTATTTTCATTAAAAATATATTATATTGGACCTATCTAGTCGAAAAATGTCTAAGCTTTCTTAATTTTATTTTAAAAAAAGAAATAATTTAACATAGCTGAAAATGAAATAGAGATTACAAATAAGTATCTGAACAGTTATAATTACACTAACATAAAGGAAAAAGCAAAATTCTCCAATGCAACACAACATGCCCCAACCAAATCACTCTTGATGGAGATGTCTTGGAGGACATTAACACCTTTAAATATCTTGGCAGCATCGTCGACAATCAAGGTGGATCTGATACAAATATGAGGGCACGGATCGGCAAAGCAAGGATTGCATATCTACAGTTGAAAAATATCTGCAACTCCAAATAACTTTCAACCAAAACCAAAATCAGCATTTTCAATACAAATGTCAAGACGGTTCTACTTTATGGAGCGGAAACATGGAGAACTACGAAAACCATCATCCAGAAGATACAAGTGTTTATTAACAGCTGTCTACGCAAAATACGGAGGATTCGTTGGCCAGACACGATCAGCAACAACGTACTGTGAGAGAGAACAAACCAGATTGCAGTGGAGGGGGAAATCAGGAAGAAGCGGTGTAATTGGATAGGACACACACTGCAGAAAGCACCTAACTGCATCACGAGACAAGCCCTCACATGGAACCCTCAAGGACAAAGGAAAAAAGGAAAGCCAAAATACACATTACGCCGAGAAATATTGAAAGACATGAGAGAAATGAACAAAAATTCGATAGAACTAGAAACGGAAGCCCAGGACAGAGTTGGTTGGAGAAAACTGGTGGGTGGCCTATGCTCCATTGGGGGTAACAGGCGTAAGTAAGTAAGTAAGTTATGATTAAATATCTATACTGAGTAAAAATCCCTCCATGTATGCATTTGTAATTTGCTCTTATTGATTCCTTGAGTTGTACATTTTGTTAGTCTGTCCGATTCCATTTTGAGATAATAATATTTGTATTTTATTATAGTTTGTATTTATTTTGCCTACACTGAGTTTCTATGTTTCTATTTGAACTGCATTTATGTTGTTTAAGCTGATGCTTTGTCATGACAACAGTCATACTGATTTGTGCCTCCTTTGATTGACTGGAATTGTGCATTTTGATTGTGAATTGAAGCACACTTCCAGAATAGGAAACACTCTGTGTTATAAAGCAACCAAATATTATCTGTCGAACGAATCTGATCTATCCAAGAGGGGTAGAATATCATTTATTTGTTGCTACTGATTTGAATAATTGAACAATTGTTGGTGGAATAACTGAATGGTCATATTTGTTTAGGTAATGATGTATATTTATATTTACAATGAATATTAGAACCGTCATTTATCCAAATCACTTGTTTTGGTTATAAACTGGGCAATAGCGCGTATCTATACTGTCTGAACAGTTATTCCTCAATCCAAACCTTAGTTTAGATTCTACATTAATTGTTTCACACAAGGTCTAACAATAAAACATCTTTCATCATTATCTTTCAACAAAATTAATTTGAATGTGATGAATTCTGAAATTGTCAATTATTCATCTTTCAAATTGTTATCCACAGTAATGAACTGACTCAATCGCAACGCAGTTGAGTAGAGATATATATAGTTGTGTTATTTCGTGATTTTGTCTTTTTATTCGATATAATTCCTATTGACACATTTACAGTAGTGATTGTCTACTGTAGACAACATTTCACACTAACCTTGTAGTGAAGGAGAACACAGGTGAGGGCAACCGAATTGTATCTATCGCAAATTACAGAGTTACTCAATAAAATAGGAAAACCATATCGTAAACCGTTAATTTGCAAATCTTCAATCCATCATCAATCCATTATTGTCTGACATTTCACTAACTATTCATGCGTTTCATACAAATTCCATTGTGTTCCCACTCTTCCTTTCTTGATCTTCCCCCCATCTTCTGCTGCCAGACATTAAGTTGACACACACGTCATATACTACTTATAAGTAGCGCGCACCACAACCTTACATACATTATCAACAAAAGATTGTATGTACATTTCTATTTAATCAATAAATATCTATAAAAACAAACATATCTTTTCTCTTCCATGTATTCATAATTCTTTACTTAATATCTGCCTCATGATGGTTTCAGTATTAAGAGGTTTACTTATTTTCAGCGATCACATTCAATAACATTTTAACAAATAGATTTAAATCAGTGTCAGATTTTTAACGAAATAGCTTCAACTTTCTTAGGTAATGAACATTTTTTGAAATAACGATTGACTTGTCTGTTTTTGATTTGTATAAATACTGTTTTTAAAGTTGTAGTTATTAAGCCGTCTTAATATAACAATAACAAGAGATTACAAAATATATTGTCACTTTCTACTACAGTAATCTTTTTAACAAACTATACCTGTCCTCTTCTAATAATAATATCGTTGTTTTTCTAGGGAAGAAAAATTTCGAGTAAAGTTTGTTGAAGTTCACAGTGACCGAAATGAAACGGAAACTAATGAAGAACTGGATGTTTGCGCCAACAGTTGAACAGTTAGTTGTTTAGTACGAACTTTCTTTGGGATACTGGCAAACTCAATAAATTCAAGATACATCTCAGCAGCCAGTTCAAGACCTTCATGATCTACTCAATGAATAGGAAACTATTTAGGAGAAAAATTGTAAATGAATCATAGAAGCAATGACTTCATCAAGTCATGAGGATCTGGGCTAAAAGAATCACCGTCATAAGGAATGGATCACTGCTCATAAACTTTATAAGATTCAAGAAAGGAATGGCAGTAAGGCAGCAATTAATATCAACCGAACAAGGACAGAGAAGTCAAGGCACAAATTGAATACAGAGAAGCAAACAAGCAACTGTAAAAAGTAACATTAGAGCTGATGAGCGAACGTGTTTGAAAGATCTAGCCAGGACGGTAGAAAAACCAGTAAGAGAAGGAAACATAAGACAACTAGATGATACAACGAAGAAGGTTGCTTGAAAATATTGTACGTCATCATGGCCAGTGAAGAACAAGGAATGCAAATCAATCATCAACATACTCAAGAACAACGAAATAGGTAGGTAAAGCACAATGAACTAGTGAATAGTTCAGCACGAGTGAACCCAACCAACATTGAATTAAAATCTACCGACTTACATTATGATGTAGACCCACAAACAAATTAAGAGATCAGCATGACCATCAGACAAATCAAGAACGGTAAAGCAGAAGGACCAGAAAACATTTCAGCTGAAGCATTGAAAGCAAACGTAGCAATAACTGCAGAGATGTTGAACGTGCTGTTCAACAAGATTTGGGAGGGAAAACAAGTACCAACAGACTGAAAAGAAGGACAATTGAACAAGATACCAAAAAAAGAGATCTCAAAAAGTGTGAGGACTGCAGAGGTAGCACTCTCCTCTCAATACTAAGAAATGTTTTTAACAGAGTGATGTTGAAAGACTCAATAGACGGCTAACTTCGAGATCAATAGGCTGAATTAATTAAAAATCGATTATGTACCGACCGAAGTGCCATACAACGGATCATTGTTGAATAATCAATTAAATGGAACTCGTAGTGATCTGCTTTAATGAAGAGAACGAGATTAGTGTAACAGAAACATTTATTATTACAATAATTGTACCGGTGATTGTTTTTCTGTAACAAAAACCTATACTTTCCGTTTTCTATGACCTTGACCTTGCTCATATACGCACGGTCGTCTCACCTGTAAACTTTGACACGATGACGGTATTATTTCGTTACCACGAAATCGCCAACAAATATGTACTAATCACAATCTCCAGTTCTCCTTCTATTACGTAATCTACGAAGTAATCTAACCTGATAATTGGTACGTAATTGTCCTCTAGTGTTGATCATAGTGAACTGCGACAAACGCAATTACATACTCACCACTGTACATCAAATTCATTGACAACGAGAAAGTATTTGATAGGGTGGACAATATGACACTTTAGAGGCTTCTTGGACACTATGGCATGCCTAAGAAGGTAATCAACACCATACGGAATTCTTATGATGGATTAACTGCAAGATCATGTATGGAGGGCAGACCACAGATCCATATCAAATGAGGACCAGAGTCGGATAAGGTTGGTTACTCTAGGCCTTGCTCTTTCTCCTAGTGGTCGATTGATTTATCAAGACGTCAACACATGAGGTTAGGCACGAAATACAGGGGACAGCTCGGATGCAGATAGACTTTCTAGATTTCGCAGACGATCTGATTATTCTATCTCCGACACAGCGACCAAAGCAGGTTTGGCAGCAATACGTCTCAACATACACAAAGGAAAATGCAGGATCCTTCGGAACAACACAACATATAGCGACTAAATCTCACTTGACGGGGAAGCTGTATGGAGAAGCGAAAATGTAGGGATGTTTACATGTCTCAGCAACTGAATATGATGCAGGCGTGGACACTGATTGGAAAACAAGGGCAGCATTTCGCCTTGTTAGTCTACCACAAACCAAATGTATCACGTATATATTGAATAAATGAGAATACCTAACATTAATATCTTTGTTTGATAAACATAACGAGAATTCGCCGTTAAGACAAAACAGAAAATTACTAAAATAACTGTGCAACCTGAAATTGAAAATATTTTACTGTTAGGACTGTTATTTGTATTAACTGATTAGCTTTATGTGAATGACCATTTCATCATAATGTTCATTGAGCTAGTAAAACAATGTGAATTGAAGCTAATGAAAGTTCAGTTTCTACAAACCTAATGAGTTAACAAAACGATTTTACGTAAATAAACCAATAATTTTTCGTCTTAATACTTTTAAATTTGTGTAATTCACATAACATGATTTTATCCTGGTGATAGTATTGATATGTTCGTCAACTGATATGCTTGAACTTTCACGAGTTTACCTTACTCTGTAAACGGGACGAAGACAAATGATTCAGTGACAGGATAGGCTGTCCTAATCCGTTTGTACTTGACCGGGCTAACTACATCAAGAAGTCTTGATAAGGCGTTGAGAATGTATTCTACAAACACCCAGAAGATACGAAGTCTAAAAGCACACAAATTGAGCTTATTTATACATCATGGGAACGTCCTTGGGAGAGTCACAAAACTAGCGTACTAAAATAATTCATCAACCAATGACAGTCAAAGATTTTCCTATTGGGGAAAAATAATCTCAAGGTCAACTAAGCAACTTATGCGCGAAAACATGAAAAAATCCAAAATTAGGACCTTTTCCAAGTGAGTTCTGGGGATCTAACGTCCCCAACAAGTATTTTGTGATGAATTACATATGAAACAAAGCATTAAATTCATATCACTGTAATACAGAAACTATGAATATTCTCTAGGAAGATAAACAGATTGGATTACTTATAAGGAAAATAAAAACATGCACAATTATAAGATCAGATATGGTTGCATACTGAATGAATTAATATACTTTAATTAATACCACAAATTATGGTTCTTGAGATTCTTAATCCTATAAACAAACAAAATTACTCATTTTATCGATCGGTGTTTGAATCTTCCCGCTGATGTTTAGGACTACAACAGAGGCTTCGGTATATATGCATCCTTTGTAGATTAACTCAATATTGACTGTAACTCATCAGCATTATAAGCAGAAATGGTTAGTGACTAGCAGTATAAGCAAAAGGTACTAAGTATGAGTCTCAGAGTGAACTTCAACTCTGAGGTGCTGGTACATCCGGTTGATGAGACCCAAATAGGACGAAATTCACTACCTGGATCCAATCCATCTCTGCTTACAAATAAAATTACTCCTGCGACTAACTGTTCATCGCTAAAATCATTAAGAATATTATTTTGTAAAACACTATTTTCAGCTCTTGACCACTATATTATTGGGAGTGAAAAGTCGTCTATGAATGGAATGACAACACAACTTCTCATGCAGAAAATAATGAATAAATACTTTAAGTATTCTCTAAAAAATTTGATGATGATTGAAGTTGAATTTCATTATTTTGACATTACTAACAGACTGTTGATATTAATTCAGCTCTCGGTTAAGTTAATCATTGGAAAATTACCAATGAATTTTCGTTGATTAAAACATTGAAATCTGACTAATTTATGTTGTTTTAACTTTTGAATTGATACAGTACATGTTATTTTTACATTTAAAAAGTAGAAAGTAATCTTATCTATTCATGATGCTACCACTCAATATTGATGCACAATAGATATGAATGTTTTTATAAGATACTGCTAATACCAAATGTGATGAAATTGCAGTACCAGTGTGGTGCGCGCTACTTATAAGTAGTATATGACGCGAGTGAAAACGTAATGTCTGGCAGCAGAAGATGGGAGACGATCAAGGAAGGGAATTGTGTATGAAAACGCTACATGAACAGTGAAATGTCAGGACAATCGATTGATGTTTTGCAAATAAACGGTTTACGATATGGCTTTCCTATTTTACCATTCATCTTAGTGATAATGTTAAAAGGCACTTAAAAGGAGTTTTGAACATCATCGATTTACTCTCATTCAAGATACTGTTTATGATCGTCACTAGGTATGCTTGAAACTATTACGAGTTCACTTTAGTCGATAAATGAGAACGAGACAATGAACCAGTTACACGGTAGGCTATTCTGATCCGTTAACACAAAGAAAATAACGAGATGTCTTGATATAGCGTAGAAAGTGTATTCTACAAACACCCAACAAGCACACAAATCGCGTTCATTTATGCACCATAGAGACGTTCTTGGGAGAGTCACAAAAGTAGCACACTAAAATGACACAGTAACCAATCACAGCCAAGGCTTTTCCTGGTGGGAAATGTGATTTCAAGGTCCATGAATAAAATCCAAAATTAAGGCTTTTATCAAGCAAGTTCTAGGGATCTGAAATCACCAACAACTACATATCCATATAGAAAAGGGGTTCTATACCAAGATATCACCACTTTCCAGCCCCTACTGGTTTTCTCTGGATCTCTAGATGGAAAAAATCTGGATTGAAAACTAAGTTCTCAATAATATACCATCTTCTCAGTCATTAAGTATCAACGCAGCTTAAAACACCCATAAGTATTTATTAAGTGGATTATTTTGTCAGAGAGTTTCATGTAAGTACACTTTTTCGTGATTAACTCAGAAGTGGTATAGTGAACGAGAACGCAGGTGGGGCAACCGAATTAGAGTTACTCAGTAAAATTGGAAAACCATATCGTAAATCGTTAATTTGCAAAATATCAGTTCATCATATCGAACTGGACTGTTCCTGTTGCAAAACATCAATCCATTGTCACTATTCATGCATTTATTACAAATTCGATTGTGTTGTAACTCTTCCTTTCTTGATCTTCCCCCGTCTTCTGCTGCCAGACATTACGTTGACACTCACCTCATATACTACTTATAAGTAGCTCACATCACAGTGGTATAAGTTTAATGCGTTGTATACATTTTTTTGATGACTAAATATTAAGGTAATTAGCATTACACTGTGTCATATAGATCATATAAACGTGAATTTTTATTGAGAAACTTGCTAACTTCATCAAAATCATATTGACCTTTTGGGTGTCCAAAATAATTAGCAACATAAATCTAAAAATAAAATCTCTAATTTTTTTTATTACTTTTCACTGTTTACTACTAAAAATTAGTAGTCTGTGCAAAAAGTCATTCAATTAACGACATTTTTTATCCATCAATCGTTCACTGAGTTGAAACACTTTTTCTCAATTCACTATTCTACAATAACACCTTGTGAGCGATTCACTTTAACCCCTTATTGCCTTACCTCAACTTAAGTCTGACGTCATTTCAACTTTATTTGACAATGAGACACACAAAAATTACGTTTGAAATTAAGTTATGAAGAGTGTATTTCAAGTGTACAAGCTTACTTGATCATGAAGTAGAGGTCAAGTAGACAGGCAATATATATGAGTATGAATATTCACAGCATAAGCATTTGGTGACATATCCAAAGGCTACTTAAAAAGGATACTTGCACTCAGCGTAAGTTCTCGAAAGGTCTAGTCTCAATCTTTATCACATCAGTTTATGAAATGATAGTTAATTTGACAGTGTTTGTACTTTCAAGTACATATAGGGTAGCCTACAATGTAAACTAAACCTTTTTCGGAGTGAAACTTCGTAATCAAGTCGACGACTTCGGATATGGTGAAGTAGCTTATCTTTCTATAAAGATTTCTTGATACAATCTGTCACATGATAATACGAAGCTAAAACACTATGTTAACAGTTAAACTACCTAAAGTAAATTATTTTTTATTTGATCATATATGTTGATTATATTTGTAATTTGAACAGAGAAATGAGAAGACATTTTGTGAGATAGTACCATTTCATGCTTTCTCGTCAGTCACATACATACAAGCAACATGTTATTTGTGTAAATACAGCAGTTTTGAAGATACGGTCAAAATTTCTTATTTAGCATGACATTCACTCACTAGAACCATGGTAAACAAAGGTCAACATACAGTTGTTTTTGGACTTTTATATTTGTAATTAATTCATTTAAGGCTGTGCACAAAATGTTGAGCAATAAAAGATCTTGACTTATTAATTTATTTTTGAACCATGAATCGATCAATCGTAGACCACCATTAGAAACCTGGAAGCACTGAAACAAGGCCGTTTCGTCCTGGTATGGCACTCCTCAGCAGTGCGCATCCACGACTTGTGCACCCCGCAGGATTCGAACCCACGACCTTCTGTAGTGTGCCGGAACGCCCCAACCGTTAGACCGCTGAGCCGGTATCTAACGGTGTTAATGTCTAACTTGATCAAAGTCACGGAGTTGCGCAACCTCATACACAGTCTTCGGTAGTTACTGTCTACACCCGAACAGGTTGAACTTCACTGGTCACGTCTTCCCACTAGAACTCGGAGAAGATTCCTCACGAAGCTAGTCACTAGTGAGCACAGGTAATTTGCAATACGGAGTTGTGAAGATTGTTAAGTTATAGTTAATTTATATTGTAATAATTAGTAATATTATAAGTTTGAATATCTCCATTTCAATGTATTTCTCTTTATTAGAACTTCAACATGAACATGAGATATGAAGTAACATATCTGTTTAGCCAAATGAACTAGAAAATATTTATCAGACGCTGCAACAAATGATCAACTTTCAGTGTTACATGACTGATGATTCATCAATATGCGTCATTAGGTCCTGCCTTGGTTAAAGTTGTAGTTATTTCATTCGACAGCCTGATGACTTCAGCATTTGAAGCAGAAAATATCAAATGTTGCATTATTTTGATGGTGATGAAGTTCAAGCTGTATCTCACTCCCTGCTCCGGCTTGTTTAAGTGTATGCGAATTTAGTGTTGATTCAAAATAGAAAAATCTTAAACTAACTGAAAAATGAACAGTTCTCTGCAGGTATATAACAACATGCAATAAACTTGCTGTAGAAGATTATGTCCGAGACTATTACTTAGTTGGTTGGAGAAAACTGGTGGGCGGCCTATGCTCCATCGTCGGTAACAGGCTAAAGTAAGTAAGTAAGTTAGTACACAATAAAGCAAACAGTTTACATTTGTCAATTTCAAAAACTTGAACTGTATCATGAAACATTATATAAGTAAGTAATAAATACTCTGTTTCGTTTAAGTAAGCAGTTGACATAAAATGAACGAATTAAATAACACTGATTATTTTTCAGCGTCAGTCAATCAGTCATCGTCGTTCTGCAATTTCACTCAAGTCATAAGTCACAAAAACACATCCGTTTCAATGCTCACATTTGATTTATCAGATTTAGTCGGTTATCATACTAACGAAATTAAACTCTTCACATATTTGAATCACTTTTCTTTGAGGGTTGCACTTGTACAGTTCACCTTATTTAGTGCTTGCTTAAAATACTGTACTTCCATTTTGTAAGTACAGTATTTTAAGCAAGCACTAAATAAGGTGAACTGTACAAGTGCAACCCTCAAAGAAAAGTGATTCAAATATGTGAAGAGTTTAATTTTGTTAGTATGATAAATCAAATGTGAGCACCGAAATGTAGGTGTTTTTGTGACTTATGACGTGACTAAAATTGCAGAACGACGATGACTGATTGACTGACGCTGAAAAATAATCAGTGTTATTTAATTCGTTCATTTTATGTCAACTGCTTACTTAAACGAAACAGAGTATTTATTACTTACTTATATAATGTTTCATGATACAGTTCAAGTTTTTGAAATTGACAAATGTAAACTGTTTGCTTTATTGTGTACTAAGTTTGGTAATCGTCTTGCACACAATCTTCTTATACAGCAAGTTTAATGCATAGTGTTATATACCTGCAGAGAAGTGTTCAGTTGGTTCAAGATTTTTCTATTTTGAATCAACACTAAATTTGCATACATTTAAACAAGCCGGAGCAGTGAGTCAAATACAGCTTGAACTTCATTATCCAACATTTGATATTTTCTGCTTCAAATGCTGAAGTCATCAGGCTGTCGAATGAAATAACTACAACTTTAACCAAGGCAGGACCTAATGACGCATATTGATGAATCATCAGTCATGTAACACTGAAAGTTGATCATTTGTTGCAGCGTCTGATAAATATTTTCTAGTTCATTTGGCTAAACAGATATGTTACTTCATATCTCATGTTCATGTTGAAGTTCTAATAAAGAGAAATACATTGAAATGGAGATATTCAAACTTATAATATTACTAATTATTACAATATAAATTAACAATAACTTAACAATCTTCACAACCCCGTAATGCAAATTACCTGTGCTCACTAGTGACTAGCTTCGTGAGGAATCTTCTCCGAGTTCTAGTGGGAAGACGTGACCAGTGAAGTTCAACCTGTTCGGGTGTAGACAGTAACTACCGAAGACTGTGTATGAGGTTGCGCAACTCCGTGAATTTGATCAAGTTAGACATTAACACCGTTAGATACCGGCTCAGTGGTCTAACGGTTAGGGCGTTCGCGCACTATACCGAAGGTCCTGGGTTCGAATCCTGCGAGGTGCAGGAGTCGTGGACGCGCACTGCTGAGGAGTCCCATACCAGGACGAAACGGCCTTGTTTCAGTGCTTCCAGGTTTCTAGTGGTGGTCTAACATCGATCGGTTCATGGTTTCAAAAATAAATTAATAAGTCAAGATCTTTTATTGCTCAACATTTTGTGCACAGCCTTAAATGAATTAATTACAAATATAAAAGTCCAAAAACAACTGTATGTTGACCTTTGTTTACCATGGTTCTAGTGAGTGAATGTCATGCTAAATAAGAAATTTTGACCGTATCTTCAAAACTGCTGTATTTACACAAATAACATGTTACACATTGTATATGACTAACGAGAAAGCATGAAATGGTACTATCTCACAAAATGTCTTCTCATTTCTCTGTTCAAATTACAAATATAATCAACATATATGATCAAATAAAAAATAATTTACTTTAGGTAGTTTAACTGTTAACATAGTGTTTTAGCTTCGTATTATCATGTGACAGATTGTATCAAGAAATCTTTATAGAAAGATAAGCTACTTCACCATATCCGAAGTCGTCGACTTGATTACGAAGTTTCACTCCGAAAAAGGTTTAGTTTACATTGTAGGCTACCCTATATGTACTTGAAAGTACAAACACTGTCAAATTAACTATCATTTCATAAACTGATGTGATAAAGATTGAGACTAGACCTTTCGAGAACTTACGCTGAGTGCAAGTATCCTTTTTAAGTAGCCTTTGGATATGTCACCAAATGCTTATGCTGTGAATATTCATACTCATATATATTGCCTGTCTACTTGACCTCTACTTCATGGAAAGCTCAAATTGCCTGTGTTTGATCGAATAAGCTTGTACACTTAAAATACACTCTTCATAACTTAATTTCAAACGTAATTTTTGTGTGTCTCATTGTCAAATAAAGTTGAAATGACGTCAGACTTAAGTTGAGGTAAGGCAATAAGGGGTTAAAGTGAATCGCTCACAAGGTGTTATTGTAGAATAGTGAATTGAGAAAAAGTGTTTCAACTCAGTGAACGATTGATGGATAAAAAATGTCGTTAATTGAATGACTTTTTGCACAGACTACTAATTTTTAGTAGTAAACAGTGAAAAGTAATAAAAAAAATTAGAGATTTTATTTTTAGATTTATGTTGCTAATTATTTTGGACACCCAAAAGGTCAATATGATTTTGATGAAGTTAGCAAGTTTCTCAATAAAAATTCACGTTTATATGATCTATATGACACAGTGTAATGCTAATTACCTTAATATTTAGTCATCAAAAAAATGTATACAACGCATTAAACTTATACCACTGTGGTGTGAGCTACTTATAAGTAGTATATGACGTGAGTGTCAACGTAATGTCTGGCAGCAGAAGATGAGGGAAGATCAAGAAAGGAAGAGTTAGAACACAATGGAATTTGCATGAAACGCATGAATAGTGACAATGGATTGATGTTTTGCAACAGGAACAGTCCAGTTCGATATGACGGACTGATAGTATGCAAATTAACGATTTACGATATAGTTTTCCTATTTTACTGAGTAACTCTGTAAGTCGGTTGCCCCACCTATATTCTCGTTCACTACACCACTTCTGAGTTAATCACGAAAAAGTGTACTTACATGAAACTCTCTGACAAAATAATCCACTTAATAAATACTTATGGGTGTTTTAAGCTGCGTTGATACTTAATGACTGAGAAGATGGTATATTATTGAGAACTTAGTTTTCAATCCAGATTTTTTCCATCTAGAGATCCAGAGATAAACTATGGGGGCTGGAAAATGATGATATATTGGTGCAGAACTCCTGTTCTGTATGGATATGTAGTTGTTGGTGATTTCAGATCCCTAGAACTTGCTTGATAAAAGCCTTAATTTTGGATTTTATTCATGGACCTTGAAATCACATTTCCCACCAGGAAAAGCCTTGGCTGTGATTGGTTACTGTGTCATTTTAGTGTGCTACTTTTGTGACTCTCCCAAGAACGTCTCTATGGTGCATAAATGAACGCGATTTGTGTGCTTGTTGGGTGTTTGTAGAATACACTTTCTACGCTATATCAAGACATCTCGTTATTTTCTTTGTGTTAACGGATCAGAATAGCCTACCGTGTAACTGGTTCATTGTCTCGTTCTCATTTATCGACTAAAGTGAACTCGTAATAGTTTCAAGCATACCTAGTGACGAGCATAACAGTAATCTTGAATGAGAGTAAATCGATGATGTTCAAAACTCCTTTTAAGTGCCTTTTAACATTATCACTAAGATGAATGGTAAAATAGGAAAGCCATATCGTAAACCGTTTATTTGCAAAACATCAATCCATTGTCTGACATTTCACTATTCATGCGTTTCATACAAATTCCATTGTGTTCCCACTCTTCCTTTCTTGATCTTCCCCCATCTTCTGCTGCCAGACATTACGTTTACACTCGCGTCATATACTACTTATAAGTAGCGCGCACCACACTGGTACTGCAATTTCATCACATTTGGTATTAGCAGTATCTTATAAAAACATTCATATCTATTGTGCATCAATATTGAGTGGTAGCATCATGAATAGATAAGATTACTTTCTACTTTTTAAATGTAAAAATAACATGTACTGTATCAATTCAAAAGTTAAAACAACATAAATTAGTCAGATTTCAATGTTTTAATCAACGAAAATTCATTGGTAATTTTCCAATGATTAACTTAACCGAGAGCTGAATTAATATCAACAGTCTGTTAGTAATGTCAAAATAATGAAATTCAACTTCAATCATCATCAAATTTTTTAAAGAATCCTTAAAGTATATATTCATTATTTTCTATATTCGATGTTGTGTTGTCATTCCATTCGCAGACGACCTTCCATCCCCAATCAGTCAAGAGCTGACAAGAGTGCTTTACAAAATAATATTCTTAATGATTTTAGCGATGAACAGTTAGTCACAGGAGTAATTTTATTTGTAAGCAGAGATGGATTGAATCCAGGTAGTGATTTTCGTCCTATTTGGGTCTCATTGACCGGATGTACTAGCACCTCAGAGTTGAATTTCACTCTGACACTCGAACCCAGTACCTTTTGCTTATGCCGCTAGTCAATACCCAATTCTGTTTATAATGCTGTTGACTTAAAGGCAATATTGAGGCAATCCATAAAGGATGCCTGTATACCGAAGCTACTGTTGTAGCCATAAATATCGGCGGGAAGATTCAAACACCGATCGATAAAAATGAATAATTTTGTTTGTTTATCGGATTAAGAATCTCAAAAACCATGATTTGTGGTATTGATTAAAGTACATTAATTCATTCAGTATGCAACCATATCTGATCTTATAATTGTGCATGCTTTTATCCTCCTTATAAGTAATCTAATCTGTTTATCTTCCTGGAGAATCTTCATAGTTTTTACGTTCCAGTGATACGAATTCAATGCTTTGTTTCATATGTAATTCATCACAAAATACTTGTTTGGGACATTAGATCCCCAGAACTCACTTGGAAAAGGTCCTAATTTCGAATTCTTTGTGTTTTCGCGCATAAGTTGCCTAACTGACCTTGAGATTACATTTCCCACTCGGAAAATCCTTGACTGTCATTGGTTGATGGATTATTTTAGTGTGCTTTCCCAAGGACGTCTCTATGGTGCATAAATGAACGCGATTTGTGTGCTTGTTGACCTCGTATCTTCTGGGTGCTTGTAGAATACATTTTCAGCGCCTTATCGAAACTTCTTGATATAGTTAGCTGAGCCGGGGACAAACGGATTAGAACAGCCTATCTTGTCACTGAATCATTTGTCTTCCTCAATAAACACTATGATGAAAGGATCGTTCACATAAAGCTAATCAGTTAATACAAATAACAATTCTAACAGTAAAATATTCTCAATTTTCGGTAAAGAATAATGCAGTAGCATAATAAACAGTAGACACAATTGAAAATATCCAAACCCTAAAAGTATTTTATCAAGGAATTTCTAAAATGACTTTTTAAAGAGATATTCCACTGTACTCCATAGTTACATCTAGTAACGATTCCGAATATGTTGAGATGTATTGCTGCAGAACCTGGTTTTGTTGCTGTGTCGGAGATAGGATGGTCAGATCGCCTGCGAAATCTAGAAAGTCTGTCTCCATCCGAGCTGTCCACTGTATTCGGTGCCTAATCTCAGATGTTGACGCCTTGATAAACCAGTCGGCTACTAGGAGAAAGAGAAAGGCGTAGAGTAACCAACCATGTCCGACGCTGGTCCTCATTTTACATGGATCTATGATCTGCCCTCCATACATGATCTTGCGGTTAATCTATCATGAGAATTCCGTATGGTGTTGATTATCTTGTTAGTCATGCCATAGAATCGAAGAAGCCTCTAAAGTGTCATACTATCCACCCTATCAAATGCTTTCTCGTTGTCAATGAATTTGACGTACAGTGGTGAATTTGTATTTGCGCGTGTCGCAGTTCACTATGATCACCACTGCAGGCCAATTACATACCAATTACCAGGTTAGATCCCTCCGTAGATTAGATAATAGAAGGAAAACTGGAGATTGTGATTAGTATATGTTTGTTGGCGATCTCGTGGTATCGAAATAATACCGTGATCGTGTCAAAGTTTACAGGCGAGACGACTGTGCGTATGTGAGCAAGGTCAAGGTCACAGAAAACCGAGAGTATAGGTTTTTGTTACAGTAAAACAATCACCGGTACAATTGTTGTAATTGATTGTTCAACAATGATCTGTAGTGTGGCAATTCGGTCGGTACATGATCGATTTTTAAGGAACCAAGCCTATTGATCTTGAAGTTAACCGTCTATTGAATCTTTCATTCCGTTCAACATCACTCTGTTAAAATCTTTTCTTATTAGTGAGATGAGAGTGCTGCCTCTGTAGTCCTCACGCTTTTTCAGATCTCTTTTTTTTTGGTATATTATTCAGTTGTCCTTCTTTCCAGTCTGATGGTACATGTTTTCCCTCCCAAATCTTGTTGAACAGCACGTTCAACATCTCTGCAGTTATTGCTACGTTTGCTTTCAATCCTTCAGCTGAAATGTTTTACGGTCCTTCCGCTTGACCGTTCTTGATTTTTCTGATGATCATACTGATCTTTAAAATTGTCAGTGGGTCACCATCATATTGGAAGTCGGTAGATTTTGATGCAATGTTGGTTGGGTTCAGTCGTGCTGGTCTATTCAGTAGCTCTTCACAGTGCTTTACCTACCTATTTCATTGTTCTTGAATGTTAATGATTGATTTGCATTCCTTGTTCTTCACTGGCCATGATGGCGCACAATATTTTCAAGCAATCTTCTTCGTTTTATCATATAGTTGTCTTATGTTTCCTTCTCTTACTGGTTTTTCTACCGTCCTGTCTAGATCTTTTACACACGTTCGCTCATCAGCTCTAATGTTACTTTTTAAAGTTGCTTGTTTGCTTCTCTGTATTCGATTTGTGCCTTGACTTCTCTGATCTTATTCGATTGATATTAATTGCTGCCTTATTGACATTCCTTTCTTAAATCCTTTTCATGTTTTGTACTTGATGTAAGGCCAAACCACTTTACTAATGACATAAAGAAGTTAGATTCCCACCGTTCAAAAATAAGAAGACGGAAGACGTTGGAGAACACTTATTATCACAATCAAAAATATACAATCAAACATGCGTATTTATACAATTATACAAATGTCGTTTAAATATGTTGAACATGAATCATATATTTCATCATGAACATCAATCATATAGTTCATCAATCCACAATGTGAGTGGCTTTCTTCTCGATTGGCTATCCCAACAATCCTATAAAGTTTATGAGCAGTGATCCATTCCTTGTAACGGTGATTCTTGTGGCCCAGAACCTCATGACATGATGAAATCATTGCTTCTTTGATCCCTTTACAATTTTTCTCCTAAATAGTTTCCTATTCATTGAGTAGATCATGAAGGTCTTGAATTGGCTGCTGAGATGTATCTTGAATTTATTGAGTTTGTCAGTATCTCGAACAAAGTTCATACTAAACTACTGTTCAACTGTCGAGGTAAATATCCAGTTCTTCATTAGTTTCAGTTCCATTTCGGTCACTGTAAACTTCAACAAAGTTTACTCAAAACTTTTCTTCCCTAGAAAAGGACCACAAATTTAAAAAGCTGTATAAACGTGGTGGTGTTTCGTTCTCTGAGCTGGTTGTTTTGGTTGTGGAGCTTTCATTGTTCTTCTGAACAACATCATCAGCACAAACTTCAAATAGAAGTGAAGCATTCGAATTTCTCCACGTTTGACCTGTAGCTTGTTCTGCTAACCTCGATCTTGATTGGTTGCTGTTGACCTTAAACCTGTCGTTGTTTGCACCTTTGTTTTGATTGCATCCCCCTTTCTTGATCCTATGTCACCTATGATTTTCCTGATTGGTTGATAAATTGGGTCAATGTCGATGTGTTTGTTGATTGCTGATTGACCTGAGTGCCAAGCTTCTAAAAATTCTCTAGTGTTCTTTGTCCTCCCCCTACCCAGTATTTCCACGTTGTTCCAATCAAATGTGTGTCCATAATTGTCGGTGTGTATTGATATAAGCGAAGCGTTGTCGTGGCGTTTGGACTGCTAATCGATGTTCACGTAAGACGGAGCTGAAGAGGTCGTCCACTTTGTCCTATGTAGTGTTTTTCACAATTTGAGCAATTTATTTTGTAGATGATATTTGGTTTTTCTTCCTTTGTCATTTTGTCCTTTGGTCTACATAGGATTGATTGAAGTGATTCTGTTGGTTTGTGTGACACACCTATTCCAAATGGTATTAGTAGTAGCGCTATGTGCTCCGATATGTCTTTGATGTATGGTAGGATGATGCGTTATTATTTTTGTGTTTGATTTCGCTTCTGATGATTGTTTCGGTTGATGTTTTTTGATGAAGTTGCGTGGATAGCCGTTCTTTTGGAAGATAGTCACCAGGTGTTTTTCCTCGTTTTTTAGGGCTTCGAATGTGCTGCAGTGTGTCTTCGCCCTCTTGAAAAAAGTTTGTGCGCAATTGATTTTGTGGGTTCTGTAGTTCAGAGTTACGTCTGTGTGGGTTGGCTTCCGAAATACTTGAGTTTCCAGTTTTCCTCCGTTAGTTCTGGTGATAAGTACATCCAGGAATGAGAGGCTATTGTTTGATTGTTTTTTCCATCGTGAATTTGATGTCATCGAAGACGTTGTTATATGAACTTTTGACAATATTGCTGAAATTATACGGTTTACTGGGTAACCAGAAATAGAAGTTTTAAACTAATTTGAAATAAGCATTAAAATTGTATCTGTAATGATGCTTATAGCAACGATATTATTATTAGAAGAGGACAGATATAGTTTGTTAAAAAGTTTACTGTAGTAGAAAGTGACAATATACTTGTAACTCTTGTATTTGTTATATTAGACGGCTTAATAACTACAACTTTAAAAATAGTATTCATTCAAATCACAAACAGATAAGTCAATCATTATTTCAAAAATTTTTCATTACGTAAAAAAGTTTGAAGCTATTTCGTTAAAAATCTGCCACTGATTTAAATCTCATTGTAAAATGTATTGAATGTGATCCCTGAAAATAAGTAACCTCTTAATACTGAAACCATATGAAGCAGATGTTAAGTAAAGAATCATAAATACATGGAACGGAAAAGGTTTTTGTTTTTATAGATAGTTACTTATTTTGCGCGTTCGCGTACAATACCGAAGGTCCTGGGTTCGAATCCTGCGGGGTGCAGGAGTCGTGGATGCGCACTGCTGAAGAGTCCCATACCAGGACGAAACGGCCGTCTTTTAGTGCTTCCAGGTTTCTGATGATAGTCTAACATTGATTGATTCATGATTTCAAAAAATGTGTAACTCAACAATCTTCACAATCCCGTAACGCAAACAGAAATGTACATACAATCTTTTGTTGATAATGCATGTAAGGTTAGTGTGAAATGTTGTCTACAGTAGACAATCACTACTGTCAATGTGTTAATAAGAATTCTATAGAATAAAAAGACAAAATCACGAAATAACACAACTATATATCTCCACTAAACTGGGTCGCCATTGAGTTAGTTTATTACTGTGGATAACAATTTAAAAGATGAATAATTGAAAATTTCAGAATTCATTATATTCACATTAATTTTGTTGAAAGGTAATGATAAAAGATGTTTTAATATTAGAACTTGTGAAAAACAATTAGTGTACGATCAAAACTGAGGTTTGGACTAAGGAGGAATAACTGTGTCTAGGTAGTTTAGATATGCGCTATTGCCCAGTTTATAACAAAAACAAGTGATTTGGGTAAATAAGGGTTCTAATATTCATCATATATATAAATTTACATCATTAGCTAAACAAATATCATCACTTAGTTATTCCACTAACAATTGTTCAATTAACCAAATCAACTGTAACAAACAGATTATATTCTATCCCTCCTAGATAGATCAGATTCCTTCAAAAGATAATATTTGGTGGCTTTATACGACAGAGTGTTTCCAATTCTGGAAAGGTGCTTCAATTCAGAATCAAAATGCACAATTCCAGTGAGTGCAACCGACACAATCAAAAAAGGGACAAATCAATATGCCTGTCGCCATGACTAAGTATCAGCTTAAACAACATAAATGCAGTTCAGAAAGAAACATAGAAAACTCAGTAAAGGCAAAAGAAATAGAAACTATAATAAAATACAAATATTATCATCTCCGAAATGGAATCGAACAGACTAAAAAAAATGTGCAACTGAGGGAATCAATAATGACAAATTACAAATGTAAACATTGGAGGGATTTCTACTTATAATTCCTACATTTCTACAGTTGAAAAATATATCTGGAACTCCAAACAACTTTCAACCAAAATCAAAACCAGAACTTTCAATACAAATGTCAAGACAAATCTACTGTATGGAGCGGAAACATGGAGAACTACGAAAGGCATCATCCAGAAGATACAAGTGTTTATGAACAGTTGTCTACGCAAAATACGGAGGATTCGTTGGCCAGACACCATCAGCAACAACGTACTGTGGGAGAGAACAAACCAGATTCCAGTGGAGGAGGAAATCAGGAAGAAGTGGTGGAAGTGGATAGGACACACACTGCGAAAAGCACCCAACTGCGTCACAAGACAAGCCCTCACATGGAACCCTCAAGGCAAAAGGAAAAGAGGAAGGCCAAGGAACACATTACGCTGAGAAATAGAGAAAGATATGAGAGGAATGAACAAACATTGGACAGAACTGGATAGGGAAGTCCAGGACGGAGTTGGTTGGAGGAAACTGGTGGGCGGCCTGTGCTCGATTGGGGGTAACAGGCGTAAGTAAGTAAGAAATTATAATTTTTCACATACTTATTTGTAATCTCTATTTCATTTTCAGCTATGTTAAATTATTTCTTTTTTTAAAATAAAATTAAGAAAGCTTAGACATTTTTCGACTAGATAGGTCCAATATAATATATTTTTAATGAAAATACTCCACCTACTGGAAATGTTCAATTTTGTTTACAAATAATCAGCTTATTTTCTTTTTTAATTTAAATAAAAATCTTTAAATATAGAAAAGATTATTTATTTTTTAAAACATACTATAGTATCAGATTAAGAATAAATTAAAATTTAAATCATTCCAAATAGATATTTTAGGAATGTACACATTGTATTTTATAGAGCATAATCTATTTCTACTATTTTTGTGATACCATGAAACTAGTGAACACTACAATTGAGAATTTATTCGCATTATGCGGTTGTGAAGATTGTTAAGTTGCACATTTTTGAAACCGTTTCGTCCTGGTATGGGTTGCGCACTGCTGATGAGTCCCATACCAGGACGAAACGGCCGTCCAGTGCTTCCAGGTTTCTAATGGTGGTCTGACATTGATCGATTCATGGTTTCAAAAATGTGTAACTTAACAATCTTCACATTCCCGTAATGCAAATTACCTGTGCTCACTAATGACTAGCTTCGTGAGGAATCTTCTCTGAGTTCTAGTGGGAAGACGTGATCAGTGAAGTTCAACCTGTTCGGGTGTAGACAATAGTAACTACCGAACACTGTGTATGAGGTTGCGCAACTCTGTGAATTGATCAAGTTAGACACTAACATCGTTAGATGCCAGCTCAGTGGTCCGATGGTTAGATGTTCGCCTACAATACCAAAGTTCCTGGTTTCGAATCCGTGCGGTGTGCAGGAGTCGTGTATGCACACTGCTGATGAATCCCATGCCAGGACTTGACAGCCGTCTTGCAGTGCTTCCATGTTTCTAATGGTGTTCTAACATTGATCGATTCATGTTTTTTAAA